>RXPK01000423.1:0-66552 GCA_004143645.1 Protaetia brevitarsis | reverse complement strand
ATAGTTATTTGAATACCTTTAAGTTGAAGTTACTAAATATAATTGCGGGAAATTTGAATTTGTTTTACTGGATGTACCAATGAAGCTGTGATGAGTTTTGCACTATGTACCTTGCAATCAAATCATTTTAAACTTAATATCTTGAGATAAACGCTTAAACAAACGCGAGAGGTGGTATGACACCTACACCTCTAAAACTTGGTTGACGTTTGCAACTACGCGAATTTTAAAATTGTGCTGACCTTACGTCTCGTAATAACGTATATTAACTCGAAGCGGCGGTGATAAGACATTTGCATCGATAATGCTGTTATGATGTTTGTAACTACGGATTTTCGATAATATATACCATGTGATTCAAAATGATTGTCGTAAGAAAAAAACTGTTTTCCGGAAAAAATTATCTATACTTATTACCAATTTAATGAGCGAAGTTAGCTACATACAAATTTCATACATTAAATGAATTTTCTGGACATTTAGCTACATTGGCGTTCGTGTTGTAGTATCTTTCGATTATTTATCTTATAATTTTTTTCAAACCGTTTATATTTACATCTAATATCACCAACAATAATAGTATTTCTGAATACTGTAAGAAAATAAGGGAATTTATCTGTGGTAATAGCTCAACAAACAGGTAAAAAATCAATATTAACATTAAGTGAAATAGTTTATTACATTTTATAATTTTATAGGCTTATCATACACTTCAGCGCAATGAGCTGTCAAAAGAAAGTTACGTTTTCATCCCTATAAAGTTTCTACGGTACAGGAATTATTACCATTAGATCACGATAGGCGATTGGAATATTGTCATTGGTTTAATAACAATTTAAGGGACGATGACTTGCTAAACAAATCATTTTTCTCGGATGAAGCCTGGTTTTATCTAACAGACTATATCAATTTACAAAACTATTGTATCTGGTCTGCAGAAAATCCACAGGAATTTCGAGAAACGCAATTGCATCCGGTAAAAGTTGGAGTTTGGTTAGCTATGTCCAGGCAACGAATAATAGGACCAATTTTCTTCGAGGAAACTGTAACAGCCCAATGTTACCAACAGATGTTGGAATTGTTTATTGCAGAGTTACAAGAAAATGAGCTTGAAGCAGGTTATTTTCAACACGATAATGCTCCAGCACATATTGCTCGACAAACCTGCCAATATCTTCAACAGTTTTTTGCTGACAGGGTCGTTAGAGCACAAAGATGGCCACCGAGATCGCCTGATCTAACCACATTAGATTACATCATGTTCGGCTATCTAAAAAATAGATCTATAGAAACCGCATGCATACCATAGAAGAACTGAGAGATGCAGTTTTGTCACTTAATAATTATACTAATTGTATGTTATAATTTAAAGTAATAAATAATTTAGTTAAACACCAGTTAGTACTGAATTGTCAAATCATAATTTAGTAAAGTTAAATTAATTACATTTCATTTTTACAAGCAGAAACACCAATCCATAGTCGTTTATATAATGCGAGTTCAAATATAGGTTTCGTTTCCTTATTTATGACAGATCCGTTTACTTTCTTGTGTTCCAACACTGACTTAGTTCAACCTTCATTACAAACACGCGGCATATACCTACACTCTGTTACTATCTATAGGAGCGGAATTGACAATCATTTTGAATCTCTGTGTACAGGGTGGAACACGCGTGACCTTGAAAAGTGGCGATAGTTTATTGATTCGCTCACGATTTTCAACATTGCGCATGTGTTTGATCTCCTGACGATCTTTGAGGGAAGTGGGGGCTTTTATTTTCACACATATTGCTTTTTAGGTGCGAATTTTGGCACCGTAATCTCATTACCGTTATCTGGCTGGCTGTGTTCATTAGATTTCATGGGTGGATGGCCGTTAGCTTTCTACATCTTCGGTATTTTGGGTATAATATGGTTCGTGTTTTGGATGTTTTTCGTCTACAATTCGCCCTCAACGCATCCGAGGATTTGTCGCCAGGAGCAAGCCTTTATATTAGCTAGCATAGGGCCTCAAGTAATATGTTTTATAATATGTCGAATTTAAAACATCATTTCCTTTTTGTACGTCGAATTTCAGGATGAAGACGACAAATCTTCGATCCCGTGGTGTAACATGTTAAAGTGTTTGCCGCTGTGGGCCATTCTAGTAACGCAATGCGGACAATCATGGGCCTTTTACACTTTACTAACGGAACTGCCAACGTATATGAGTCAAATACTTCACATCGAAATACAAGCGGTAAGAATATTCTTGGAAATCGATATTTTAATCAATATTTTCAACGATTCAGAACGCTATTTTATCGGCATTACCTTACCTAACCAGTTGGATATGCGGGATAATTATAAGCATATTTGCCGATTGGCTGTTAACGAAAGGATACCTCACTCTGTCTTTATCGTATAAAATATTCAATTCCATCGGTAAGGCAAATTAAATAATCTTTTTGTTACGTTTAAACTTATAAATCGTATTTCAGCGTCGATTATTCCCTCGTTGGGTCTACTGGGAGTCGCCTGGTTAGGTTGCGATCAACTGGGCGTGCAGATCATGTTATCCGTTCCGGGCGCCTTTGCCGGAGCTGTTTACGCTGGTAACCAGATGAATCACATAGCTCTAAGTCCGAAATACGCGGGGACTATGTATGGGATTACGAATGCCGCTTCGAATATGTGTGGTTTCTTAGCACCGTACGTTATAGGGTTACTAATAAATGGACAGGTAATTTTTTTTTTACATATACATATATTTATGTTGGCAACTGTGGGTGTAGCCAGAAATGTTGTTAGGATGGCCCACAACAAGTCGATTGCATATAACTATCGAATAAGTATAAAAACTACCGGCCGGACTTTGTTAGGGAAGAAAATTACTAAACGAGTTTAATCAACTAGTCCAATTTTAGTAATGATTGTTTACTTGATAATGTTATCCCTATATTTTCGGTTCTCTTTACTTCTGGTATTGCTTTTTTTTCCTTCTAAAAGTGATGAAGAAAATTTACTTGAGATAGACATAGGGTTTTGCACGATATTGAAACGACCCAACTATATTATGATCTAAAAGTGATGAAGAACATTTACTTGAGATAGACATAGGGTTTTGCACGATATTGAAACGACCCAACTATATTCTGATCTAAAAGTGATGAAGAAAATTTACTTGAGATAGACATAGGGTTTTGCACGATATTGAAACGACCCAACTATATTATGATCTAAAAGTGATGAAAAAAATATACTTGAGATAGACATAGAGTTTTGCACGATATTAAAACGACCCAACTATATTATGATCTAAAAGCGATGAAGAAAATTTACTTGAGATAGACATAGGGTTTTGCAGGATATTGAAACGCCCCAATTATATTATGAATACATTTAATAATTATGAAGAAACGCAGGGAAAATTCAGGAAATTCAATTAATCGTAAAACAGATACAAATCAACTCATATTTATTGTAATATTTTACATAATATCTAGTAACTTTACCTTATTGACAAAAATGTTGCCTTTTTAAACATATCTATAATCTAAATTAAAATAATTTAGTTTATATTACATTTATTTATAGATATTAAATTCAAACTGTAAGTATTATTTATACATTTGTTATCTCATATCATGTTATAATATTGTAAATCACCTCCTGAAGAAGGCATAAATGAATTGACGAAATATTGAAATGCTAAAACAGTATTTTTATTAAATAGATCGTATTACCCAAATAATTTTATACCCTATTATATATTTAATTCTTCTCATTTTAATCTTTAACCTGCATGAAAAAATAAAAGTTGCGAATTTTTGTATTCTTGTCCAAATGTCCATTTTGGTAAGCTATCGTCATTTTTATGTACCCGTACAGAAGATTATTTCTCTTCATATTTTTGGAATTACATTTTATGTCGCATTATATTAAAAATTAAAAGTTATTATATTAGTATATAAAAAAGTAATATGATATATACAAACACCTACATACAATCAAGAAAGTTATGCATCTTGTAAATATATATTATATTTGACGTCTTGGCAAACCAATATGTTTATGATTGCCAATATATGCAATAAAAATAAAGTTACATTTGTATACTTACCACTGCCTATATAAAGGGGTGTAGTCAGCTTGCTGAAGTAAGTGTGTGGTTCTATTCAAAGCACATATTTTTCCATTGAGTATATTGAACGTCTCGACAACATTAACAAGTTTAATAAATAACCAATACCAATATTGTTGTATACACAAACTGGAGCACTGAAGCATTTGTACAAAGTGTTTGACATCATTGTGAGTGGCTGTACTAACTAACACTCAAATTTTCCATTCACAATCCGACTTCAACATCAATATTGCCAAAGGCTTTAATAAACTTAAAGGAAAAAAATGCCATTCTGAATGCGTCGTAATTATCTTTAACAATATGTGTTTGATAACTGATTGTAACACTAATGAATAGAACGAGACACTTTATGATAGTAGGTTACACACCCTTTTATAGAGGCAGTGATAAGTATAAAGATGTAATTTTAGTTTTAAAGTTTTATTTATAATCACTTGCGTACATTGGTACCCATAAACATATTGATTTGCCGAGACGTGGAAAGGTAATTTATATTTACGAGACGATCAACTACGTACGCACTTCCTTAGCTGTTAGTGTTTGTATGTGTCATATATCAATGTAATAAACAATTTTTAATTTTGAAAAAGTTGCAAAAACTCGTAATTTTTATTTTTTTCATGTAGTTTAAAGATTAAAAAAAAACTTTATGATATACAAGAGAAAGAGGTGAGAAAAAAAATGCTATTTTCCCTCCTAACGAGCACATGCTCTTTTGCTCTTTTTTGACGTAAAATATACGGCTGACAACAAGGAACGATATCTTATCTAGTTTCTGAAATATTGCAATATGTGTGTTTTTGGGGGGTAACTTTGAGGTCCCATTATACCCCTAAAACTTGAAATCAATGCTAACAAAATAAGCGTCAAATATTTTTCGGTGTTCTACATGTCTACTACATTTTATCAAAATCGAAGAGATGTTTTTCCTTGTTAGAGCTGTGATTTGCTATTAATAATGGTTTTAGGCATATTTTACTATTAATAGGCATTACCACCCCTTTAAAAAAAAAAAAAAAAAAAAAAAAAAATAAATCGTTATTAATGTCTGTATCGCTGACTTTTATCTCCTTTTAATATTTATTAATATAGTAAGATGTTCCACAAGGTACTACTTTAGCGCCTCTATAGTTTATTAATAGAGGAACGCGTTTGTAGGTGATTTACAGCAGTGTATCTATTATTTAACGTTCATTACGATTCAAGATTACTAGATTCTAACTTGCAGGAAACCTTGGGGCAGTGGAGGATGGTATTCTACTTAGCTGCCGGAATTAATATAGGCGCAAATTTGTTTTACGTGGCCTTTTCGAGCGCCAGGGAGCAGCCTTGGGTCCAGATCTCGACGTCTAAGCAGTATCAACTGACAGGCGTTATATTTAGCGATGTTAGTTGAAACTTGATAGCTTATCTTATATATATATTTTTTTTCTCTATAGTGATCGATTTTGCAGATCAGTGCATGTTCGTACCTAACTTGTTTAAGTGCTACAACTTAGGCGTATTTATTCATCCTTATTATTTTAATTTATTAATATTACATAACTCGCCTTAAAGCAACTATAAAACCTTTTTATAATAAGAATCAGACTTTTCTATAAAGATTTATTGCATTTCCGATATTGATGTTAAATCACTTCTAGAGTCGAAGAACATTTCTTCAGGTTAATGTGATAAATTCAAATCCGATATAATATATTTTATTTTAAATATTAGCAGATTCTATTTACTTTGTGATGAAACCCAGTAATGCGAAGTATTGAAGTCAATATATAAAATATATAAGTATTGTAATCAATATTTTCGTCTTAAAATTTGTAATATATTATAAATTAATATAGCTGTACAGTTAAATAAAATAAATGTGATACTAGCTTATAAATAAATAATAAACATCAATAAATAATAGGGTGATAAGTCTGGTTCATCAAAATTTATTTTTTTTAAATATATTTTGCAGTATTATATGTATAAATTAGTATTAAAACAACTCTAAGCATTAATAAAAAAAAATGATAAACAATTTTCTTTATGTAAAAAAAAGGTCCTAACAACTTTGCGGCACTCCAAATTTATATAATATCTTACGTCTTAACTTTTATATTATATTAAAGCAGAAAATAGAACTATTCTAGTCTAACTATGTACTAGATTGTTATTCTAATTATTTAAACGAAATTAAGCTCAAAAAACATTTTTTTAAATCTATTTCTCTCGTTTAATTGTGAATTATATTAAATAATATCTATTTATAACATATAAAATAGCTTTGTGGCTGTTAACATAATAATAATGAATTTTATTTTTTCCTTTAAATTAGTTAATTATACACATATTCAACTTGGCAATTTAAAAATATTATTATTTAACAATTATTATAATAATAGTTAATTTTTTTCTTACATGGCTGTTTGTATTTCAACCCCTGGGAACTCTCTGTATAATTTTATTTTTTTAGTATATACTTTGTATAAATGTATGAACATATTTTTATTAAAAGAAATGGTGCTTTTATTGTAATTTTATACATATATTTTTTTTGTAGTAATTTATTTAATAATAGTTAACCTCAAGTATAATCATTCCAAAATCTGAAATATACTGTTATTAGTTGTAATTTTTCATGAACTAAGCAATTTAAAACGATGTAATAATAATAATAATAATGGTTGAATTTTAAATTACCCGCGCAATTTTTTAGGGAATTTAGTGATGTTACTACTAATAATAAAAATCAAAAGAATTGTTTTTATAAATCTGTCCAATATTGTATATATTTATTTTCACAATAAATATATTTTAATAAATACAATATCAAATGAATTTTTATTTGTTTTTTTTTACTGAAATTTCTTTCCCATTTGAAATGTATAACTAAAACTGTACAAAATAAAAAATAACTAAACTAACACTTGATCTGTCATTTTTGTTTTAAATATCATTTTAATAGGTTATAATCGATTTTAATAGTAATGTCTTTAATAAAACAAGTATTTAAGAATAAAAACAGTATAAAAATCTATGTAAAGAGATGCTATTCAAGCAGAAACACAATAAAATTGAAAGATCGCGGTATGTATCAAGATATATTCCCAGAAACTTCAATGTAAGTCACCCTAACCTAAAATCGTTCATGGCGAAAAAGATTATGCCGCTTCTGCTTTAGGAGGGAAGTAATCGATTTATTAAACGCTAAACCCCAAACAGTGTACGCCGGATTCGACCCAACAGCCGACAGTTTACACGTGGGAAACTTATTAGTATTAATTAACTTGTTACATTGGCAGCGAGGTGGCCACGACGTTATAGCCCTGGTAAGTCCCAAACTGTGGTTTTAGAATTAGCAATTTTGATAATGAATTTAGTTAGGTGGGGCGACAGGAAGTATCGGTGATCCTAGCGGACGGTTAACTGAACGCGATGAATTAAACTCTGTGTTTGTTGAGAAGAATGTAGAAGGAATAAAACATGATATAGAAAGGATATTTGCAAATCATGAAAAGCTTTTTTGGAAGGATGATCAGAAATCTTTACCTAAAGTAAGGTATTTATTTATGTATTTTAATGTAAATATTATAGTGATCTTGGGAAAAAAAATTGCATATTTTAGTGGAAATTCTTTTTAGCAGCTGTTATTTCCAAGATAGCAATAATATCTTTATGAAAGCTTGCCTCTTTGAGTATTTCTGTTAATTATAACTTTATATCTGACAGAATAGCAAATAATGTTGATTGGTACAATGAAATGAATCCTGTTTATTTGATTGGGAAAATTGGTAGGCACTTACGCATGGGTACTTTATTATCGAGGACTAGTGTGCAAAGCAGATTATCCTCACCAAATGGGATGAGTTTCACCGAATTTAGTTATCAATTATTCCAAGCGTATGACTGGTTGCATTTGAATCAAAATTTCGGATGCAGATTCCAGGAAAGTGAAATCTTTATGTATTTCAACATGAATGAAGTTTATTTTAATATGTTTAGATTGGGGGAAATGATCAAATGGGTAACATAATGTCCGGGCATGAACTTGTGAAGAAAATCCAACGGGAAGAAGTTTACGGTAAGTCAAAAATAACTGATTTAGTTTTAACATTTCGAGAAATGATTTTGCAGGATTAACTCTACCTTTGATAACCACGGAAATGGGTGACAAATTTGGCAAATCGGCTGGGAATGCTGTGTGGTTATCGAGCGCTAAAACATCTCCATTTACTTTCTACCAATTCTGGAAGAGACTCTCCGATGCTGATGTGGAGAAATTTTTGAAATTATTTACGTTCGAACCTTTGGGATTTATCGGGGATTTGATGCGAAGGCATCTGGAGAAGCCCGAGCTACGTTTAGCGCAGCAACACTTAGCGGAACAAGTTACGTTGTTGGTGCATGGGGAGGAAGGTTTAAGAGCTGCTGAGGTTGTCACGAAAGCTTTTTATGAGAGGGATGTTCAAGCATTAGCTAGCATGAAAGCCGAGGAGGTCGTTAATTTATTCGATGGGGCAAATTTGGTTAAAATACTACCAGAACCAGGACAGAGTGTTTTGGATATCGCTTTAAAAGCTGGATGTTTCTTAACAAATCGTAAGTTTTATAGATAGATAGATAATTTTATTTCAAACAGCCACAAAAAACATAAGTGGGTTGAAACAAATCCAAACAATTACAAATCAAAAAAAAAAAGTGACATAAACATATACCTATTACATTTTGATTCCAAACAAGGTAGTATTATTATCAGAAAAAGTTTAAATAAAAAGCTTATATAATTACTAAAAGTTAAATATTAAGTCACAAAACAACCCGAGGTAAATATATTTCTTAGCAGCAAACTCAGAAACTACATCTTAAAGTAATCCTCAAATTCATAAGGTTCCAATTAATTAGAAAATTAAAGATTTCTTTCTTGAATAATTTCAAATTATTTATATTTTTAATTCGTTGGGGAAGTTTATTGAAAAACTTTATACTTGAGTAGCAAGGGCCTTTTTCAAATAAAGACATGGTGTGCAATGGGTAATTATAATTTGTTTGAAATCTTGTATTATGACAATGGCCTGGCAGATGTTCGTATTTTTCTTTATATTTGAAATTAAAAATTAAGCACTCGTAAATATACAGCGCAATAACTGTAAGTAACCTATTAGTTTTAAATTTCCCACGACACGATTCCCTCAAAGGAAGGCCAAAAATTATACGTAACACTTGTTTTTGAATTCGAAAAACTCTAATACCTGAAGCGTTGCCCCATAGCAGGACAGCAAATTTCAGTCTTGATATAAAAACTCCATAGTATATAGTAATTAAAACGTTTTTTTCACAATATTTACTTAGAATTCTTATGCAATAACTGAGTTGATTTAATTTTTTTACCAATATGTCCAGATAGGAGCTCCAATTTAAGTTTTCATCCATAGTGAGACCCAGAAAGGTAACTGACTTACTTAGAGATAAATTGTCATACATTTTGAAACTATCAATACCTATATTAGATTTTTTTGTATGAAATATTATAATTCTAGTCTTGGCTATGTTTAGTAATTCATCATTTTCCAAACTCCATTGTCTTATTCTATGCAATATTTGTTCTGCTTGAGTGTTTAAAGTAATTAAATCTTTTGATGTTATAAGTAAAACATTATCGTCTGCATAGTTAATATGCGTTTGCAAAGTATTTATTAATATGTTGCACAGATCAATGATATAAATATTATATAATAAAGGACCTAATACGCTACCCTGTGGCAAACCTCTTTCAACTAATTTTGGAACGGACTTGACTATATTTCCATCTAAGTTTACTTTTACAAATTGCTTTCTACCCTTCAAGTATGATTCTATCCATTTCAAAGTTGTGTCTCTTACACCATAGCTGTTTAATTTAAGTAATAACTTATCATGATTTATGCAATATTTACTTAGAATTCTTATGCAATAACTGAGTTGATTTAATTTTTTTACCAATATGTCCAGATAGGAGCTCCAATTTAAGTTTTCATCCATAGTGAGACCCAGAAAGGTAACTGACTTACTTAGAGATAAATTGTCATACATTTTGAAACTGTCAATACCTATATTAGATTTTTTTTGTATGAAATATTATAATTCTAGTCTTGGCTATGTTTAGTAATTGATCATTTTCAAAACTCCATTGTCTTATTCTATGCAATATTTGTTCTGCTTGAGTTTTTAAAGTAATTAAATCTTTTGATGTTATAAGTAAAACATTATCGTCTGCATAGTTAATATGCGTTTGCAAAGTATTTATTAATATGTTGCACAGATCAATGATATAAATATTATATAATAAAGGACCTAATACGCTACCCTGTGGCAAACTCTTTCAACTAATTTTGGAACGGACTTGACTATATTTCCATCTAAGTTTACTTTTACAAATTGCTTTCTACCCTTCAAGTATGATTCCATCCATGTTAAAGTTGTGTCTCTTACACCATAGCTGTTTAATTTAAGTAATAACTTATCATGATTTATGCAATATTTACTTAGAATTCTTATGCAATAACTGAGTTGATTTAATTTTTTTACCAATATGTCCAGATAGGAGCTCCAATTTAAGTTTTCATCCATAGTGAGACCCAGAAAGGTAACTGACTTACTTAGAGATAAATTGTCATACATTTTGAAACTGTCAATACCTATATTAGATTTTCTTGTATGAAATATTATAATTCTAGTCTTGGCTATGTTTAGTAATTGATCATTTTCCAAACTCCATTGTCTTATTCTATGCAATATTTGTTCTGCTTGAGTATTTAAAGTAATTAAATCTTTTGATGTTATAAGTGAAACATTATCGTCTGCATAGTTAATATGCGTTTGCAAAGTATTTATTAATATGTTGCACAGATCAATGATATAAATATTATATAATAAAGGACCTAATACGCTACCCTGTGGCAAACCTCTTTCAACTAATTTTGGAACGGACTTGACTATATTTCCATCTAAGTTTACTTTTACAAATTGCTTTCTACCCTTCAAGTATGATTCCATCCATTTCAAAGTTGTGTCTCTTACACCATAGCTGTTTAATTTAAGTAATAACTTATCATGATTTATGCAATCATAAGCTCTAGAGAAGTCAAGGAGAATCACTAGGGGAATGCTACCATCCTCCAGAGCCTATTATATATTATATATTTTATACTTACTTATTTCTAAAGTCCATTTACATTAAGAATATATTAAATAGCACTGCGATCGGCTTCCGTAAGTGATTTATTTTGTTTTGCAGACGATGCAGTACGTGTAATATCAGCCGGAGGATTCTACATCAATCAAGAAAAGACGACCAACCCAAATGAGATCTTAAATCCTTCAGTTCACCGTTTATCAAATAATATCTCCTTATTACGTGTAGGAAAGAAAAACTATTACGTTGTAAAGTGGCTTTGATTTATTAAAAATTAAATTTTAAACAAAATTATTTGGTTTTTAATCTTAAATCCTATATTTACCTAGCATAATTTAATGAACTAAGTATTTGATATTGCGTGTCCGCTATTACAAATTATATTATAAATGTATTTGCTTAACAACTCTAAATGATTATTATGTATATTGCACATCTCGCTCAACTCCTTCAAAATATCCTCGGAATTTATGAAATGCTTTAATTTCGTCATGTCCAAGGCGCACAATAAAATACCGCAAGGTAAGTACAAACGGTTCGTGATCATATCCTGAAAAGCTTGTAACGCGTCGGCATTTTGTTTGTACACATTTTTTAACTTATAAAATAATCTGCGATAGTAAATATACACTAAATCCAAAATTTGCACGCACAATCCTATTATATCGACACGTAACTTGAAGTTTTTCAAATAAACGGTAAGGAAAGTCTTCAAATCATCTACCTTTGAATATAACGGCAACCTATATTGTAGAGTAATCATTATTTCCACCTCCATCTTCTTCAACATATCGATAGTGACATCCTGTTCGGTGATGCCGGCATATAATTTTCGTATAATCGTCGGCCTTAGATCCGATTGTTCGCCTACATGTTTACTGCATATAAAAATTATGCACACAATCACTAGGAGTTGGTTTTCGATCAACACATTTCTGTTATTTTGTATCATAATATACTGCACTAAGATGTCGGTGCTCATAACGAAGACGTGACTGTCTTGTTTTAACGTATCGCAGAGGTGTTTGATCAAATCGACAGTCATGGAGTCCAAAATAGGTTCCCTATAGATGTAGCAAGTCGCCTTAAATTCGTCGAACCATAATTGCAAGAGGTATTCGTCGAATTGTCCGAATAGTTTGTTGTTTAGCGTCGACATCTTTGCGTAAATATGCTTTTAAATAGCTGACGCACGAAATATGCACTACGTAAACTTTAAAAAATTGCTTAAACGTCGTCAATTGATCCGAATTTTGCATAACCATTCAAATTGGAAATGTTAAACGTAAAAAAAGAGTAAAAATACTGAAAATACGACGGAAATGTCATATTTTTAAATTTGAAATTAGACACGCATGCGTAGTAAACATTGTTTAGTGTCAAAATCTTCCGAGTTTAAAAATAATTGATCAATTTCTTAGGAAATAATTTATTTATTTTATTAAATATATGTATTTCTTGTGTTATTAGCGATAATATAATTCTAACATAATATTCTTTAATTTTAAGTAAATAATTTATACGATTTGAATATGTATTGTGGACTTCTTAAATAGTCTTAACCATTATAATTAGATATTGTACGAAACACAAAATATCAACGGTTATTTTAACGACTTGTCTTTATTATAATTTTATACTTACCCATGCCTTTTATGCAATATAATAGCACAAAAATGTACTTTACGAAACCCAGCTTTTCCGCATGATTAAAAATCAAATCTGCTCGTCTGGGAAATGGTTTATCCGTTTTTAATTCGACACTAATCATCCCTGCTGAGATAATCTCGATTTGAAAATAGTAATTTAAATTTCAAAACATCATTCAGTCAGGTAGAAGCGATGTGCGTAGGTAGTGGTCAGTAATTAATCCTCTCGGAATTGACTTTCACAGACTTCCAGTTCCGGATAGTTCTATATTTGGTCCTATATAATGTTCGTAAAATCATATAATACGAATAAAATCTTGTGAGTGTTGACACATCACGTCAAATCACATCGTTTATTCATCATTTCCACACTTCGTCAAAGAATAAAGAGCGCAAATAATTATTTCTAAGGCTTTTCGTTCGTCGGGTGCTAATTCAATTTGGGCATGTTTTGATTAGCGCGTGGACGGGGGAAAAAGCTCGGGAGAAATTTAATTTAATTATCTGCCCGTACTACACAACGGGCGGTCGGGGAAAATAGCCTACGCTCCGCTAGGGTAATAAAGGGAGCAATTTGTGCTCCGAGAGGGCTTCCTTTTATGGGGCGACTTGCGCGTGCTTTCGTTCAGCGTAGGTGAATATAATGAGAGATTTTTACGTATTTTACGAATCGCGATTCGCCCGGCAGATGGCGAAAAATAGCCGTGTATGATACGAAAGCGTCGACAAAATAAAATAGAAAAATAGGTTTTTCTCAAATAACGTTCACGAGGAGACGGGAGTTTGTAGGGATTTGTTTAGTCTACATCTACCGCGAAATGGTTTGTACCTGGCGAAGAAAACAAATAAGAAAACATCACCGCGAAACAAAAAAAATACGACAAAAAATGGAAAAAACATTGGGAAATATTTTTCTTTTATGTTTCTTACCTAGTATCTAGTAGTCCTGAATCTTTTTTATTCTTTTATTAGCTTCACTTTTATATGGCAGTATATCTCTTGTGTATTATTGTAAAGATATGATTTAAAAAATGCTCTTGCTTCTGAAATGTATATTATTATATTTATGGCAGTATATCTCTTGTGTATTATTGTAAAGATATGATTTAAAAAATGTTCTTGCTTCTGAAATGTATATTATTATATTTAGGACATACGATGCAACAAGTTGTATAATAAGTGCAAGTCATTTTCATACAGTATCAGTCAGTTGATCATCAATTGTATTGATAGTGCCAGTATGCCTAACAGGAATTAAATATTTGCCTTTTATGCATTATAAACCTAAGTTTATATTTTTGTATCAACTCACCGATTTGATTGGTTCTAGATCTTATCGGAGCTTTCTGTAGTTCGCACTGCCTGTATCCCTGTTGTGGTAAATTGTAGCGGCACTTTTGTCTTTAAGTAGGTATTATTGGCAATTAAACGCCATAAACATTGGCACAAAACAAGTGTAGCGATCTATTTAACTTCATTTTATAGTTTTTAATGCATTATAATCTGGCGTTTGGCTAGTTAAATTTATCTATCTTGTCAAAGAACAGTTTTATGCATAAACGTTGCATAAATATATGCAAAAAATTGCGACAATATGTAAAATTTTTACATAAAATAAATAAGAGCAGAAATTTAAACATTAACTTTATTGCACAAAATTTTTTCACAACATATTTCTAAAACAATTTATAATTAAATGTTTTTCAAAATTGTGTAAAAGAAAGTTTTGTCTTCTATCAGAATACATATGTTTCGAAATAGAAAAGCTTCTTTCAACATCCACAGATGTAATTGGTGCATTTTTTAACTTTGCAATACATTCTAAACTAAAATTAAAGTCGAAATCGTTTACTGTTTCACCTTCCAAAATTTTCTTAACTTTCTTCAATTTCAAATACCCCGAATTTTTATTTATCACTTTTTTTAAATTTATCGTATATAGAATTACCTATTGTACCCTTAACCTTCTTATATAGCCTATCAAATTCGTCTACTATTTCGACTGATTCCGAGAGCGACATCCCTTGCGTTTCTAGTTTACGAATGGAACTTGATACAAAACTATAATTTGACTTAATATACAAAAGGTTTTGTAGCAATTCTGTTGATGTTACTATCTCTTTACAGTTTTCTAGAGCAATGCAGTCAGCAGTGATTTCAAGAATTACATTTTTTATTCCTTCAAAATTATAGGCGAAAAAAATAGCAGCCTCTAACCATGTACCCCATCTCGTAATAATCGGTTCAGGAGGCAACTTAACACCGAGAAGTCGCTCCTTATAAAATTGGACTCGTAAAGGTGCTTTTAAAAATACTTTTTTGACATTGCTAATTAAATCATTAATCAAAGGGAATTGATTCCTAATGTCTTCGACTACACGATTGTACCCATGAGCTAAACAAATGGTATGAATAATGTTACTATAAAAAAATTTTAAATTTTGCGCGACTTTTATCATGTATGGTGCAGCGTCGGACAACATTAGTAAAATTTTTTCACAAGGTATACTTCCAGGTAAAAAGAAATTTGATAAACTTTTTTGAACGAATTGGGCAATTGTCACATTATTTGTTTTTTGAAGTTCTTTACAATAAATTAAACATGATTTACCTACAATATCTTCATGAAGAATTCCTATTAACAAATGGGCAACATAACGACCACACTTATCCGTACTTTCATCTACCATGATATAAATAAAATTACTCCCTACCAATTGCAGAATTTCTGCTATTGTTTGCTGGTAACTAGATGTGACATAATTTTTTCGTAAGGCACTTTCGTCAGGTATATTATGTTTGCAATATTTTTGCAGAAATGATTTCAAATTAACATTGTTTAATCTTGCTAATGGTATGTTAGACGAAATTAATGCGTTACACAGATCCGTATTATATTCTTCTTGTTCTGAGTTTCGTGAAGTTGATGCTACACATTGACGTATAGATTGCTGCACGCATGCGGATCGCTTTAGTTTTTCACATTTTCCAATATGTGATGGAGTTTTAGCGTGTTGATCAATCAGGTATTTTCTCTCAGAAGACACCTACAACAACAATTGTCATTTTATATCAAAAGTTAAAGAATTTAAAAACAATTGTAAAGCTTTTAGTACAATTAAACTTACCAGTTTACTGCAGGCTCGACAAAATATTTTGTCGCCATCATTTACCAGTTCAGGATATGGCTTAATCCATAAAGAAATTTTGTTCGCTATAGTCATTGTATGTACGCACAGTATCTAAAAACGTAACACAATTACATGCTGTTTCGCTCAAAGATATTCAATGAATGAATAGTTTATTTGGGAATTAATAATAATAAAACGTATTTACCACATCTCTCTTCTGCTAGGCGAAATTAAACACGTGCAGTTCTTGGAAAAAAGTATTAGAGAAACCAATGTAAAGATTTACCGTTCTGAAAATTGTCGGTTGTCGATCTATATTAGGAATTACTAGGAATTTTTACTAATAAAAAGGATAAGAAAAAGCTTAAATATGTAATATATGCAACTTTTGTAAAAATATGCATAGAAATGCCTAAATATGCAATATATGCAATCACTAATTAGCGCTAATTAATTTCAATTAGTGTAATACGTCTACATATAGACTATAATTAAAGATATGCAAAAAATAAATATATGCACTTTGCATATAATCCGTCTCTAATAATAAGTATCTTAGATAATGCCGGTAACATAAAGCGTGTGTAACCAAGTGATTAGTTAATATTTGTTAGCAACTAACAAATTGTTAAGTAAAAGTTGAGTAACATAACTTAACCATTTGTTAAACGTCGAGTAATTAGTTAACAACTGATTAATGGCTGTTGTAACTAGTTAACTGTAATTTACTAAAATTGATAATTCATTTTGGTTCCGATAGAGGGCCAACTTGAAACTTTGACGTTTTTACCTAGAAATTCAGTAATTGAGGTTTTGCTTCTGGCTTATGTCAAGTTTGTTATAAAGATTATAACCAAAACGGATATGATGATTAATCATCGTCCTCCAATGAAGAACTATTCGATATACTAGACAACATATATGATAGACGTCATAGACACGACTGCTCATAGAAGAATAATGTAAATATAAGAAAAAAAAGGCAAATAAATATCTGATTTGGCCGTGTTGATTGCTCTTTTTCATAAAGTTCTATAATGTAAATAACTGCTCTTTCATCCATAACCCAGTAGTACTATGACAATTAATTCAGATGTAATTTCTGCTCATACTTCGTTTTTTTTGTTTAATAGATACTTCATCTGTGTCAAATTTAGTGATAATATTGTCAGAAATGTAATGTAATAATCACTAAACGTATATATTTTAAACTTACTGCTGCTATCTTATTCCAAATTAATTGATCTCGGCTATCATTAAATGTGGAGGAAATTAAATCCCATCACCAACAAACGGTAAAATATCCTGTATCGTACTTGCGCAATACAATGGCTAATCGTACGCACCTCTTGGTAAAATAAACGTTCGCTAGCGCTATAACAGCAGATTTCGAAGGGCTTATCTCAAGCATAGAAGAGGATCTAAAGACCAACTGGTGCGCCGATGCTGTATCTATGGCTACCCATTCAGATTTTACAGTATGAATGCCGACGAATTTCAGCGCGTTTTGTAGTCGACACGCGCTTTTCTCGTAGAATAGTGGAATACACGACACCGCGGAGTAAAAAAACTCGAGGGAAATAGCGAAAGACGTAAGAACGCGCCAAAAAGAACAAATTGGGTTTGAACGATGCCATTCGGAGTCCAAAAGGATAGGTAGTGAAGTAGAGTATGCTTGAAAAAATCGCTTTTGTTCCTTTTAAATTTAAAACAAAGTTTTAGTTATGGTGAGATTAAGGTAAGTAAAAAAATTCTCGCACTATTTAAATCTGAGAGAAAAATGACTGTTTTATTCGTATAACGTACGTATTTACGTTATTTGAATCGAGATGCGACACGATCCACTTGTTGCAATTCTGAAATGAATTTTGAAAAACTTTTTATATATTAAAAAAACATTAGAAATTCGATAGAAGTGGTTTCCGATATTGTCAAATTAAAGTTTATGAAAGCAAGGTTGAAAGCAAAGTAGAAAAAGCGTCGTATCTTACATGCGTCATTTAGAATTATTTTCTTTTTCTAAAAATCTATTTTTTTTTTAAATTTATTTAAAATAAAAATTAATGTTATATTCGTAATCTGCACATCCCATATCTTTGAAACGATATGCAACATGATCTATTTCTGAATAAGTCTTACAATTAGAAATAAATTTTGGATAATTTTTGAGCGTTGTATATTATTTATATTGCTTTGTTTTGAATCGTGTTGCATTTCAATTTAATTTTTTTGACGGGTAGAATTAAAAAAAAATTGTAGTTTTCAAAATTATTTTATTATTAGTTTTTTTTATTATTATTATATTTATAATTAAATAAATAATAAATTCGTAATCTAAATGTGCGATATTTTTGAAGTGAGGTGCGACATGACTTACTTCTGATGACTTAAAAACTTATTTTGTTTATTGTAATAATTTAAAATTTTCACATTTAGGCCGTTTCGCAATAACAAATTTAAGGTTTTGATGACCAGAATTCAAATAAAATAATGTTGGTTCTAAATTGTATCATTCATTCAACTTTCTTTTTTTTTAAAAAAAGAAATATATAAATATATACGTAGTTCCCAAATCTATGAACAAACTAAATACCATTTTTGCAATCTACGTACCCGATATTTTTGAATTGATATGCGACATGACCCCTTTCCGACGATTCAAAAATAAATTTTGAAAAATATTTAAGCATTGTCTAATTTCAAATCAAGTATCAATTTAAGGATACTGATGAGTAGAATTCAAATAAAAGACTGTCAATCCTAAAATTTGTCACTAACTACTACTTTTTCAAAAATCTTCAATTCTTTAAATTTGTAAATAATATAACTGCAATTTTCATAATCAGTATCCTCGATATTCTTGAATTGATATGCGACATGACACCTTTCCGACGATTCAAAAATAAATTTTGAAAAATATTTAAGCATTGTCTAATTTCAAATCAAATATCAATTTAAGGGTACTGACGAGACAAATAAAAGACTGTCAATCCTAAAATTTGTCACTTACTACTACTTTTTAAAAAATCTTCAATTCTTTAAATTTGTAAATAATAAATTGCCATTTTCATAATCAGTATACCCGATATTCTTGAATTGATATGCGACATGACCCCCTTCTGACAGTTCAAAAATAAATTTTGAAAAATTTTCTAGTATTTTTTTTGATTGGAGTCTATATCAAAATAACGAGAGAAATTTTAATAATAAAAGGGCATCGTTTGCAAAATTTGTTATTCATTTCTATTTTAAAAAAATAAATTTGGAAATAATAAAAATGTTATTTTCATAATCAGCATACCCGATATTTTCGAATTGATATGCGACATGACCCCTTTTTGACGACCCAAAAATGAATTTTGAAAAATTTTCTGGTATTTTTTTCATTGGAGTCTATATCAAAATAATGAGAGAAATTTTAATAATAAAGGGGCATCGTTTGCAAAATTTGTTATTCATTTTTATTTTTAAAAAATAAATTTGGAAATAATAAAAATGTTATTTTCATAATCAGCATACCCGATATTTTCGAATCGATATGCGACATGACCCCTTTTTGACGACCCAAAAATGAATTTTGAATTTTTTTTGAGTTCTGCAAGTTCTCCGATTAGTGTCGTGTCGCATATCAAATTAAAGGTCTTGACGCGTCGAGTTCGAATTTCGATGACGTAAATCTATATTTTTAATATAATCAAATTTATAACGATTTATATGTGCATTCGATGGCCATTTTGTTGCATTGTGTTTTCTCTCCACCTTTTTAAGTTTAAAATATTCACTGCTACGGGAAACAAAAGACAGATGCTCAGCAGTTCGGCGTTTACAACCGATCGATTTTCCGTAATTAGCGATTCCCGCATATCAGGATGACTGCATCTTTTCCGAGATCTGCTTACAAGACCTCCTTGTTAATGGGGCTCCTACTCAGCCTAACCTGTTGCTACGAGTTCGACGTCAGTCCACGGGATCAAACACAGTCGTGCCGATCGCAGGCGGAAAAGAAACGTCTGCAACTCGACTACAGTTTCCTGTACGACTACTTGACAGGCACTGGTGCCCACAATTTCAGCGAATCCGTCACCATAGGTTTCCTGGCCGCTTACGGTCAAGCGCAAGTCGTCTTGGGAGCGTTGCCTTTGGCCGTCGAGGCGGTTAATAATGACACCAGTGAGTATTTTTGCGTCGAACGCTAAATTAAGTGTCTGGGAGTTCCACGATGTCCCTTTGGGAACGCTAGATATAAGTGCAATCATGTCTAGAGCAAACCTTTTCAAAGTTCTGTTTTTTTTTTTTGTATGTCTAATTTTGGTAGTTCTTTGACACATTTATCGTCAGAAAATTTACTAAACTAATTTTAATTACCACATCGCTAGCCTTCATCCAACATCATCACAAAGATTGGAAATTTCATCAAAATTTAATTGGAACGGGCATTAAAGTGATTCGAAACTCATTAAGTCTTCAACTTTTCCACTAGCGAACTTTGTATCAGCTTTAATAAAGGACGTAGGGGTTAGAGTTTGTAGATTTTTTTTGTGCCAATCTTCTATATTGTTCCAGACTTGTTACCAGCAGAAGATTGAGGTATGTCGCGGCCGATATCGGTACTAATCCAGCGCGTCTGTTTGGCTAGGTCGCAATCGTCCTTAGCTACTAGTGCCATCACGATAATGACACAAATGCGAGATAACGGAAGCCTGGCTTTCATAGGACCTGATGAACTGTTCATCGGAAGCGCTGGTAGCTGCTGCTTGGAATTTGCCTATGATATCTTACGTAAGTAATTTTGCGAAGAGTATTCAATCCACCAACAAATAAATAGCATTAATATACAGGTATTCCACGTAACTGGTTCATTAAAAGTTTATAATGTTCTATTATTTACTTATATTTGAGATTTTGACACGATTATCTGTTCGGTTGGAAGTATAAATGCAAAATACCTTAACCAAAATATCACTTCCGGTTGACCGGAAATGGATGTCAACTTTGTTATTTTAAATAGAATGATATAATTTTTTATTGATTTTTGGATTCTACAACTATAAATACGTCAGTTTTCATTAGCTATTCCTATAGCTACGTGTTGCCGTTTTTGAGTTATTTAAGTTTTTCTTTTTTTTTTAAAAATTAATATCTCGGTTAATACTGCAAGTAGAGACTCCAAATTTGCTATGTTATGAATGTAGATATTACTCTAAGAAACGGTAAGCACACTTTACATTTTAACATACGGGATGTTCAAAACTGAGGAACAAAGTGACATATTTTCAAATGCAGAAAACTGTGATTTTTTTAAATAGAACACCCTGTATTTTAATTCGGAATTGGGAAGTAAATATCATCCCCTATCACTTTATATGAGCATTCCCTATACCTCTCTTTAATAGATTTTGAGATATGAGCGACTTTTTGTTAAACAGACTAAGTAGCCCTATCTTTAAATGTTTGTAGCTGGCTCTGAAATGGATTCACGTCAAATTCATGTATTATTTTTGAATAACCATACAAGAATGTCTGTTCGAATAGTCATTTCTATTAATATTGCGTTGTACGAAAGTGTAATTACAATGATACACATAAACACTTTTGGTTAGTTAATGAATTTGACATTAATCCCATTCAGAGCCAGCTACAAACACGCAAAGATAGGGCTACTTAATTTGTTTAACAAAAAGTCGTTCATATCTCAAAATCTATTAAAGATAGGTATAGGGAATGCTGATATAAAGTGATAGGGGATGATATTTGCTTCTTAATTCTGAATTAAAATACAGGGTGTTCTATTTAAAAAAAGAATACTTAGTCTGTTAACAAAAAGTCGCTCATATCTCAAAATCTATTAAAGATAGGGAATGCTCATATAAACTGATAGGGGTGATATTTACTTCCTAATTCCGAATTAATATACAGGGTGTTCTATTTAAGAAAATTGGGTTTTCTGCATTTGAAAATATGTCACTTTGTTCCTCAGTTATGAACACCCTATATGTTAGAATGTAAAGTGTGCTTACCGTTTCTTAGAGTTATATCTACATTCAAAACATAGCAAATTTGGAGTCTCTACTTGCAGTATTAACCGATATATTAATTTCTCAATGATGCAATGATTATGACTAAAAAAAAAAGAAAAATTTAAATAACTCAAAAACGGCAACATGTAGCTATAGGAATAGTTAATGAAAACTGACGTATTTATAGTTGTAGAATCCAAAAATGAATAAAAAATTATATCATTCTATTTGAAATAACAAAGTTGACATCCATTTCCGGTCAACCGGAAGTGATATTTGGTTAAGGTATTTTGCATTTATAGTTCCAATCGAACAGATACTGTGCCAAAATCTCAATACAAGTAAATAATAGAACATCATAAACTTTTAATGAACCAGTTACGTGGAATACTCTGTATAAGTTTTGTGCGTGAAATAGCAAAACGCAAAAAGTTTCAAATATTTAATAGTACCACTTCTGATCGTTTCACCACACAGTGGCTTCATCAGATAGATGAAATGTAACTATTACTACACTATTAAGACATTTCTGTTTATAAATTGAAAGATAGTAATGGGGAGTAATATATATTTTTTTTGTCATTCAGAGCTAAGCCTAACTTCTCACATGTCTATTGACCTCTAAGTATTTATACAAGTCTAGTTTTTTACTTTTACTTTGAATATGTAACATGTCAAATTGTTATCAAAGTATGGTCAAATTCTAAACAATTACTGGTGAACATCTTCTTATTTTTGTAACTTCTCATGTGTTCGGATATTCGGATAGCGAAAGATCTACTTGTCTGTCCTACATACGATCGACTCAAAAAAAAATGACATAAGGAAAATAAGCAATAAGGAAACATAAGGAAAGATACATCTCCTTTAATCTACCAGCGATTGCTCGTGTGCAGATCGTAAATTAATCTCTGGCCGAAAAAGTTGTGGCACCTTTGTCGCATAACATCAAGGGGATTAGCTTTCGGAATGATTATCGGCATATACATATACCTTTATTTTATTCTTTTATTGCTTATTTTAGCCATCGATTAGTAGGTTCTCAGATGATATAATTTGCCAATACTTAAAATGTGTTCTTGTATAATTATTTGAAGTTTAAGAAATAAATTTACTGAAGCCATTACAAAGACTAGGTGGACTAGGTGAATGGTTATATCTTACGAGACGATAGTTCACTCTGTCGCGGATTACGATGCACTTAAAGTAGATATGTTAGAATTACATACGTCTACGAATTTATTTTCCGAACTTGGGTCATAATTTTTTGAGTTAATTGTACATTTTACACATTCACAAGTCAATCTATAGATTCCTGAGCAAAATTTTTGTTTTCATTAATTATATTAACTACATTTGTACTAACATATAATCTTGCAATAATAGAAATGATTTTTTTTTTTTGATTATTTTTTTTACAGTTTGGTCCCACCTCTGATAATTCTGAAAAAAAATTTTGAAAAACTTTTGAGGACCGCTAAAATTCAAAGTTCTTCAATTAGGGCCGTATCAGATATCAAATTAATTTGCTAGTTTTTTTTTTTGAAATGATATGCGACATGACCCATTTTAGACGGTTTAAAAATAAATTTTGGAAAACTTTTGAGTGCCGCAAAAATTCAAAGTTCTTCCATTAGGGCCGTGTCGCACATCAAATTATAGGTGTTGATGAGTAGAATTCAAACAAAGTACCGCTGTTTACAAAATTAATTTATTTCCAGTTTTTCTTTTTTTTAAAAAAAAATCGTAAATGTTTTAATCTGCAAAAAATAAGTTAAAAGTTAAAAATATTTGCAATCGATATACGCAATTCTTTTGAAATGATATGCGACATTGACTCATTTCTGATGATGATGGTTCAAAAATAAATGTTTAAAAACTTTTGAGTACCGCTGGATTTTCAAAGATTCTCCGTTTAGGGTCGTGCCCGATATCCAATTAAAGGTCTTAACGAGTGGAATTCAAATACGGTATTGCCTTTTCCAAAATGGTTTTTTTTGCAACTTTCTTGCATCTTCCAATCTACGAATAAAAACAATGTTAAATTCTTAATATACATGTATGATATCTTCGAGTCGACATGCGACATGACCCATTTCTAACGATTCTAATTCTAAAATAAATTTCGAAAACTTTTGGGGACTGTAAATATTCAATGTTCTCCGATTAATACCGTGTCGCATATCAAATTAAAGGTGTAAATGAGTGGCATTCTAATAAAGTAACGCCTTTTCCAAAATTCATTTTTTACTATTTTCTCCTCTCAAAATGCTTGAATCTTTCAATCTACGAATAAAAACAATGTTAGATTCTTAATGTAACATGCATGTTATCTTTGAATCGACATGCGACATGACCCATTTCTGACGATTATAAATAAATTTTGGAAAACTTTTGGAGACTGTAAAAATTCAATGGTTTTCAATTAAAGGCCGTGGGCAATAATCAATTAGAGTCTAAACGAGTGGAATTCGAATAATGTAACGCCCTTTCCAAAATCCATGTTTTACTATTTTCTTTTCTCAAAAATCTTGAATCTTCCAATCTACAAATAAAAACAATGTTAGATTCTTAATGTACATGCGTGATATCTTTGAATCGACATGCGACATGACCCATTTCGGACAATTCCAAACTAATTTTCGAAAAACTTTTGGGAACTGTAAAAATTCAATGCTCTCTGATTAGGGCCGTGTCGCATATCAAATTAAAAGTCTCCACGAGCATAATTCACATAATAAGGTATTATCGTTCCCAAAATTCGTCATTGATCGTCACTATAAAATTATTGCCTTCAGAGTTTCACATAAAGTCTCTCTGTTTTCCTACCCATTCTTACAGTATTGCGTCCGAATTTTATTTAATTCTCTGTTTTCTGTTTACTATAAAACAGTTGAGAGGAACACTTGAATGCCTTGATAAACAGTTTAACATTTACAACCAATTAAAATAAATACGCTTTACTGAATACAATTTACCTGGAGTGCGAATAACAGACGGTAGAATATTTCACGTTTTTTTTCTAGATAGCGTAAAAAAACATTCTATGGCGTCTGGATTAAATGATCAATATTTTGTTGGATAAAAAAAATGGTGGTAGGATTGCCCATTTATTAAAAAGTGCTAGGTGTTGCAATGTGATAGCTGATTGATTTTGGAATGCTATAGAAATCCGAGAATTTATCCGCTTGATTAATTGAGGGCACGTATTGATATAGATGTAACATACACCTGGGTATCTAATTCATTATTATTTTTTTTGCTTCAATATGTTGGGTAATATTAGTAAAATTAATTTGGTAAAATATTTTTTTTTTCGTTTACGTATAGCTAGAGTACAGGGTGTCTCATTTTCGATACTTTTAGTGCTATCAAAAGAGTAATATAGGTTGTCATGTTCTCTTTTTGGATCAAACTTAAAATGGTAAAATCAAAATTTGAAAAAAATACGGGAGAAAATCAAAAAAAAATGTAAATTTCAAAATTACCCTATATATTCTTAGTAAAAAGAGATACAGAAAAATATTTTGTACAAAAGTTTCATTATAATGATTGTTGAATAATCTGCCGTGTTCAGAATAAGTAGCCCCGTATACAAATAAAAAAGTTATCGGACCTGACCTATTGCTCTTTATAGAACATTCTGTATATTTTAATCTAAAAAGATAGTATTTTAAATTCTCTTTTCAAAAATATAACACACCATGGATGATATTGGCTTTCTAGGCGATTTATTTAAACTTAAACATGCCCCGCTATATCTAGCCCACCACATTGACAATGTGAATCATTAACCCTCCCAAAGTTTCTATGTGACAGACAATGACAGATGTCCCAAAAGCTCTCTTACCATTTCATACACACATTTCTACTACCTAAGAGATACTGTCAGAGATAGCGAGAGATTTTCACAATTTCACGATTTTCTATTTGTTTAATCCGTCGTAGTGTACTACATTGACAGCTATTGTACAACTTAAGGCGACATCTTGTGGAATAATATTGCATAAGAACGATTGCAGCGCCTCCTAAACTTAAACATGCCCCGCTGTATCTAGCCCACCACATTGACAATGTGAATCATTAACCCTCCCAAAGTTTCTATGTGACAGACAATGACAGATGTCCCAAAAGCGCTCTTACCATTTCATACACACATTTCTACTACCTAAGAGATACTGTCAGAGATAGCGACAGATGTCTCACAATTTCGCGATTTTCTATTGTTTAATCCGTCGTAGTGTATACATTGACAGCTATTGTACAACTTAAGGCGACATCTTGTGAATAATATTGCATAAGAACGATTGCAGCGCCTCCTAAACTTAAACATGCCCCGCTGTATCTAGCCCACCACGTTGACAATGTGAATCATTAACCCTCCCAAAGTTTCTATGTGACAGACAATGACAGATGTCCCAAAAGCTCTCTTAGCATCTCATACCCACATTTCTACTGCCTAAGAGATACTGTCAGAGAGAGCTACAGATTTCTCACAATTTCGCGATTTTCTATTGTTTAATCCGTTGTAGTGTATTACATTGACAGCTATTGTCCAATTTAAGAGCAACATCTTGTGGAATAATATTGCATAAGAACGATTGCAGCGCCTCCATATTAGGTTTTTTTTTTCACAATCTAGCTTTGAAGCGCCCTCTTAAATGAAGCATTGAAGTATCTCTAGGGAATATTGTATTAATTTACATAATTCATTGCCTAAGAGATTTAATGACGTAAAAATGGCGCCATTATGAAATGTTAATGGCATTTTCTAAATGTTTCTATGATTTGCTTGTTTTGCTGTGATTTAAATGTTATTTAATGACATTCCTTTTTTTAACATAAACTCTGCTCAACTTTTTTTGTTAATCTGTCATTAATTTTGCCTAAAATATTTCCATATGGATTCGTCTGCTTTATGACAAGTAAATAATACACTTACTCGTCATAAATCAAATCTATCTGGTCTAGCGTTGGGCGAATGGAATGAAAAAATCATTCGATAAGAACAAACGAATGATTTTTCGTTAACTAATAACGAGATTTCGAAATCTCTTACCTTAGTGAATGCAAAAATCGTTTTCCCAACCGAGTATTTTTTACCGAATATTTATTCAATAACATAAAATCGTTCGTGTAGAAAGAAACATTCGGAATAAAAATAAAACGAAATCTTTTTCAGACATTGCACTAGCCGAATGTATATTATGTATAATAATGAGCTTATATACTTCTCGAGTTAATTTTTTTGCTGGTCTGTTTCGTTTAAAATAAAAAAGTCCTTATCTGGCTATTAGAAACACGTATGCTTTTAAGGATAAGTTTGAAGTTTGTATTACATTTGTTATTCTATCTCGGAATTTATACATTTCAATTCTAAACTTTGTTATACCCATAAAACTCACATTTCAAAATATTTGCAATAAATATTTCATGTGTACATATACATACAGGAAATTGTATTTTTTACTGCTAGAAAGACATTACATTGATATTTAATTCATTTTTATTTATTCAAATGTATAAGCTAATTACTAATACATGGAATTTGAAGTTTTTAGGTTATTTCATATTTATGGGGTATAGTAAATACACATTATGTCATATGACATTTCTTTATTGGTGGCTAAACAATAAGTTTGTTCGCGTCGCATGAACTATTTACACCTTTATGCACTTTTTAGAACTTTTGTGTGCAAAAGTGCATAAAGGTGCAAATAGTTCATGCGACGCGAACAAACTTAATATAAGTTCGTTTAATTTTTTTCTCACTAATTCGACTTGCAGTTCTTGGGTTTAATTTCACCAAACTATGAAGCCGTATTTTACAATAACACTCAATGATCACTGTTGTTAATAAGATCGGATCTTTCAAGGAACTGTCTTGCGAATTGCGAAATTACCAATACATATTCTTAATCTCTCGGATCAGCACTGACTATTAGTCCATCTGAAATAGAATACATGTTCATGTCTATGTTTTGTGTCAACAGTGCAGAAATACCTTTATTCTTTCATTGCGACAGTACGTATATTTATTTTCTCTCAGATTCTTTGCAGCAGACGTAACTGCAATAAACACTCTTCATAAAGGAGAATGCGATAAAGTGATGCCACATATCTATAACAGGTAGATTATCGTTGCTCTTACTGATGGAAACTGATGTACTACCAGGATAATAACTTGGGAATGCTATTACTTCAAGGCACACAACGAGACATTCTACAACATAAACACTACTTCATATCTTATAATAACACCACAAACCTCACTAAATATTTTCTTCAGAGTTGAGCTCTCCCAACAGACATTAAAAAGCAGTCCAATGGAAATATTTTCTCAAAAACAATTTGTTATTTAATAATTTAGGTAGCTTCACATTAATAAGGGATCACTTACTAAAAAAAAACTTTAGTCTAAATAACACCATAAATATAAAATGTCACAAAAACGCGGAGAATAACCATAAAAACAACACGATTTATAAACCTCTCAAAACAAAATACTGCGACAACAGCTGATCTATTTGACACGGCATACATCAAAATGGCGATGCTTAGACAACCTGAAAGTTTGCGAATGCGCAAAGGTCTAAACTTTTTCTAGTAGTATTCTTCTTGTCTATGTTTGTGCCGCAAAAATTACAACAATCGTAACTGATGGAAGTTCCAATATAAAAAATGCGGTAAATGAATATTTACATAAAGATAATTTTATACCATGTGATTCAAAATGATTGTCCTAAGAAAAAAACTGTTTTCCGGAAAAAATTATCTATACTTATTACCAATTTCATGAGCGAAGTTAGCTACATACAAATTTCATATATTAAATGAATTTTCTTGACCTTTAGCGACATTGGCGTGCGTGTTGTAGTATCTTTCGATTATTTATCTTAATTTTTTTTTTCAAATCGTTTATATTTACATCTAATATCACCAACAATAGTATTTCTGAATACTGTAAGAAAATAAGGGAATTTATCTGTGGTAATAGCTCAACAAACAGGTAAAAAATCAATATTAACATTAAGTGAAATAGTTTATTACATTTTATAATTTTATAGGCTTATCATACACTTCAGCGCAATGAGCTGTCAAAAGAAAGTAACATTTTCATCCCTATAAAGTTTCTACGGTACAGGAATTATTACCATTAGATCAAGATAGGCGATTGGAATATTGTCATTGGTTTAATAACAATTTAAGGGACGAGACTTCCTAAACAAATCATTTTTCTCGGATGAAGCCTGGTTTTATCTAACAGGCTATATCAATTCACAAAACTATCGTATCTCGTCTGCAGAAAATCCACACGAATTTCGAGAAACGCAATTGCATCCCGTAAAAGTTGGAGCTTGGTTAGCTATGTTCAGGCAACGAATAATAGGGTCAATTTTCTTCGAGGAAACTGTAACAGCCCAACGTTACCAACAGATGTTGGAATTGTTTATTGCAGAGTTACAAGAAAATGAGCTGAAGCAGGTTATTTTCAGCACGATAATGCTCCAGCACATACTGCTCGACAAACCTGCCAATATCTTCAACAGTTTTTGCTGACAGGTTCGTTAGAGCACAAAGATCTAACCCCATTAGATTACTTCATGTTTGGCTATCTAAAAAATAGGATCTATAGAAACCGCATGCATACCATAGAAGAACTGAGAGATGCAGTTTTGTCACTTAATAATTATACTAATTGTATCTTATAATTTAAAGTAATAAATAAATTTAGTTAAACACCAGTTAGTACTGAATTGTAAAATCATAATTTAGTAAAGTTAAATTAATTACATTTCATTTTTACAAGCAGAAACACCAATCCATAGTCTGTTATATAATGCGAATTCAAATATAGGTTACGTTTTCCTTATTTATGACAGATCCGTTTACTTTCTTATGTTCCAACACTGACTTAGTTCAAACCTTCATTACAAACACGCGGCATATACCTACGTGCTGTTACTATCTATAGGAGCGGAATTGACAATCATTTTGAATCTCTGTGTATGTATCGCACATACCTTAAATTCGGTAGTAAAAGAATCGCTAAGTGACAATAGAGAATTATTAGATGTAATTAAAAAGTGTCGCAGCATTATTGTAACGCATTTTAAACATAGCGTGTTTGCAGCAGATAAGTTGCGACAATGCATTAGAGTATATTCTTGCAACTCTACAAAATCCCTTCCTTTTTCTGAACTTTCAAAATATTGACGCTGATTTGAATTTAAATAAGATGACGCCTTTGATCTCGCGCGTTCCTAAATCGACCCATTCAAGCCGGTACACGTTTCACGACGTAAATCTACTCCTATATATGAAGAACGACAGAGATGTGCACCCCTACTACGAGGGGGCACATAAGTTAGTTCTTATTTCTTCGAAGGACGACAGATGAATTTTAATAAGCGTTTGTGACCGCACAGAACTCGCACAGCGTAACCTAAGCAACTTGCTGGTAGACCTTGGAGTGTGGCTCGTGCACAATTTCGTAGAAATCGAAGTTGGATCTCGGGTGAATCATTAATGATGTTTACGTGTCGGATAATTTGCGAATGGTTTAATGGAATAAGGATTTGGACGATTAGATGGCTCCATTAACGAGTTGTTGTTAAGATTTATATGTAGGGTTGCATTATTTGTGTGTTGTAATACCGTGAATATCCTACTCCACTTTCCACGAAGATTATATCAATCATGATACAAGAAAATAAGGTATGCTCATCTGAAAACCAAAACTCGTCTTTTTCGCGCATGGCCCTCAGATACGTCATCACTCGGCTGTCGCCATTGTTGTTGATGTATTTACCAAATTACTATATTTATTTTAACAAGTTTCAGTTTATTTTTAAATCGATTAGAACACTTTATTTAGTTTTTATTTAATGTTTTGTGTCAGCTTATGCTTGTAGTAGTTTCGATTTACGTGTATAGTGATTTTAGTTAGGTGTTATAAGTTCGTTTTAGGTTTTGTGTGGATAAACTGTTTATAAACGTTGTAGTGGAAATTCTTGAGTGACTTTCATTCGTTTGAGGGAGTAGATTAAAAAGAATTGATAAATGAATTTGTAAAAAAGGAAAAATAAAAGACTGCACTCACAATCGTTAATTAATTCTTTCTTTTTTTTATTCCAACACTGTCTGCATTAATGTTTGTACCAGACTAATAGATATTTCATTAGCCATTAAAAAAAATGAACCACTTACAATGTGAAATTTTAGTACGTGTAAGTACAAACAAGTATGAAGGTAAGAGCTAAAGAAGTGTAGAACATGTCCAGTTAAAGTAAAGCTGTAATATTAATGCTTTATTTGCTTCATTGCACTAAAATAAGGAAACATGAAATGTTATACTAAAGGCAAAAAATACTTTACATCAACAGAATCACTCATCACAAAGCAATAACGATTTTGCATTCAATTGAAAATTACATTTAAAAATGTGAATTATCTAAAATTTTGTTTCAATGTAAATTTGATTGAAGGAAATGGCAAAACAAACAGTTTTATTGATTTTAATAGGATAGATTTAAAAAAAATGGGAGTTAATTTTCTTTATATTAGTGATATCTATTAAGTTATTGGATTGGTAGTACTGTTTGGCCCTCAAATACGTCACACCTAGATGCGCAAGAGCATACCTTATTTTCTTGTATCATGATATCAATATTATTTACATCCACTGTTTCGAATGAAGTTAGTTCATAAAACACAGTAACATGCGGTCATTCTGCGGTTTTTGTCTAATTGTGCGTATGCAACTTAATATACACTAATGTCAACCCGGACAACAAGTGTAGTGCACCAAAATTGCATCTAAGGTATGAGTCATTCAATTAATCCCCGCACAAAAATAATGTAATAAACATTTTTCAAAACAGTATATTTCTGATAACAAATACAACCAAGTTTAATTAAAGGTATAAAAGGTTTAAACAATATATATATATATTGTAAAAATACACATTTATGTCATATCTCAACTTATATCAGACATTCTTCATAATTTATACGAGGTACTGAATGGACAATAATGGATGGATGCTTTTCATAGCTATACGCTCTACAACAAAAATATAATATAAATTAAAAAATTGGGAACATGTTTCTTTAACATACCTGCACTGCTTAATACATGCTGTGTTCAAAGTGAGAACCACCATTATTTATGCAAGCATCTACCCTTTTCTTCATGTTTTCAGAAACATTTATTAATTGCTCATTTGTAATATTATCTATTTTATTTCTTATTGCTTCTTTCAATTGATCCATATTTTATGTATGCGGTTCCGATAAATTTTATTTTTTAGATGACCAAATAAAAAAAAACTGTAGCGATCTAGGTGGCCAACGTTCAAAACCAATAATTGTTGTTATCAAAAAATTCCTACAAATACTCTCTGGTTTCTCTTGTTGTGTGAGCAGTAGCATTGTCATTCTGAAAATAGCCTAGTTGTAATTCATCATCAAATAATTGTTCCATAAATTCATTATATAAGTCTAATATCTGGCTGCTGTTATTGTATCCTCAAAGAATATCGGTCCTATTATACGTTTCCTGGACATTGCAACCCATATCCCTATTTTTACAGGATGCAATTCCGTTTCTCGAATAATATGAGGATTTTGTGCGGACCAAATCCTAATATTTTGAGAATTTACATCACCTGTTAAATTAAACCAGGCTTCGTCAGAAAAAAAGTAAGATTTAAAATATCGTCATTCCTTAGATTTGTATTACACACCAATGGCAATATTCCATACCTTTTTCGAAATGTAGTGGCAGTAATTGCTGTACGATAGAAATTTTATTTGGATGATAATGAAGCTTCCGTTTTACAGCTTTCTGAGCTGATCCTTAAAATTTGTCACCTAGATTAGGAAACACCTTGTACTATTATTATTACTTATGGTTACTTTCACCACTATCACAGGATGACCACACGTAGCAAACGTCAAAATTACGTCGAACATAACCCGGAAATAGCACTTTTCAAACACACTTTTTTTTTACATTCTTTTCATTTCCTAAAAAAAAAAGAATGCTGCTTTCGAACTCAAGAAGAAATGCTCTAACCGTTAATATGCATTTCACATTTTCTTTTTAAAAAAAAAGCAAAAAATTTTTATTTAGTCATCATAATATGATAAAAAAATTATTCCATGACAATTGTTAAGGTGAAAAGTATCATAAACCAAAGTTGTTTCAAATGTCATTATATTAGAAATGCATGTTGTCCTTCATTTCTCATATGTCTACTTTGGTACAGTCTGGATTTTCTTTACAATTTCGTACACTTATCTTTCGAATGCCTCGGTATATACAGGGTGATTCTCAATATATGCGACCAACTTTAAGAGCTGATTCCTGAGGTTATTTTGATCATAAAAGTTTATATGAGTATATGTCTAAAACGGTTTGGTTTTAAAGTTATTGAATGTTTAATAATAAATTATGAACCTATGACTAACACGATATAATATCACGGTTGGTTCTTCAAAAACTATTGTGTTGAAAGGGAATTGTTTATTTGTCATTTCACTATTTGTCAATAGTTGACAGAGTATTCATTCAGTCCATTGCCAGTTTCTGTTTTCTAAAATGAATCACACGAATGCTAAGATGTGTGATATTTTACATTTCGTTTACGGTCTTGCCAATGGAAATTCGCGTGCTGCTAGACGTCTTTATGAAGAACGATACCCGAACCGTATCATCCCGCATCATTCAATAGCTTTGTTTGTTTGTGTGCTTGGAGCAGTATCTACTGACGTCATCAGAGTAACTTGAGAGCGTCTCAGAGTTGGATTTAAAGATGGTACAAACAAACGCGCTCGATTGCAATATAACCTTAATTTTATTATTTACTATTGTCAGATTGTCACAGCTATTATGAATAGGAAAAGTAAAAATAATTTTTCAAATTAATGAATCTAGACTACAATAAAAATGCATCATATACTAGAATTTATGTACCTACCAATTGAAGTTTTTAAAATATAATGATCATTCTTTACATCAATCACATTGGTATCATTATATTATCTATTTCGTGCATATTTGATGCAGTCGATGCAGTTATAAATCGGATTACATTTACAAACGACAGTTTACAACACGGTGTAAGTGCGATTAGGTTATGTTGCACAAATTGCTCGTAATTGCTCGGACGTCGGACCGCGAGCAGGAAGAGCAACCTCTTTGTGATCTGAATTTGCTTGTTCTAGACAAACAAACACGCACAAATCATGCTCTAAAATACAAACAAACGCGTAAAATTCCTCGGATCTGCTTAGATCAGACAAACAAACAAACCTAATATTTGCCTGTCTTCACCAACGTCTTAGTTAAACGGAAAATTTAAAAAAACGGACGACTGATAACGGACACCCATCTACAGTAAAAACTCCACAAGTTGAAGAAATGGTACTGAATGAAATTGAAGAACATCCTACTACAAGCACCAGACAAATTGCGTTTGCTTTAAACATTAGTCAGGCCACAGTTTGGAGAATATTGAAAGATCAACTGTTGTATCCATATCACATTCAACGCGTGCAGGCACTTTTGCCGGCAGATTTTCCGCAAAGAGTGGCTTTTTGTCGATGGATGCAACACAAAATCGCACAAAATCCTGACTATTTGACTCAAATATTCTTCACCGACGAGGCTACTTTCCCTAGTAAACGCGATTATTAATTTTCATAATAATCACATATGGGCCGAAGAAAATCCGCACGAACTAGTGAATGCCCGTCATCAACATCAATTCTCTGTCAATGTGTGGGCCGGAATTGTTAGAGATCGCTTGAAAGGTCCACATTTTTTACCGATGCGGTTAAATGGCGAGGTATACCGCGATTTTCTTGAAGAGGAGCTACCCCTACTGCTGAAAGAAGTTCCGTTGCAATTAGATATATAATGTATTTATGCATGACGGTGCTCCAGCGGATTTTAGTTTAGTTGCTCGGAGTTTTTGGACAATACGTATCCAGATCGGTGGATAGGACGGGGAGTTCCACAACCGTGGCCTCCTCGGTCTCCAGACTTAAATTCTTTGGACTTTTTTCTCTGGGGTCACCTTAAATCATTAGTTTATACGACTCCCATTGAAAATGTCGATAGACTGAGAAATCGTATTATCGCAGCTTTTCAAACAATTCGAAATACCCCTGGTATTTTAGAACGGACTCGCCAGTCAGTACGACGGAGGATAGAAGCTTGTACTGCAGTTGGGGGCGGTCATTTCCAACAGTTGGTATAAGTTAATTTTGTTTTACTAATTATTTTGTTAAATTATAATAAAAACATTAATTATGTTAACTTACCATTAAACATTGTACAACTTTAGAACTAAGCGATTTTGGACATATGTTCTTATGAACTTTTATGATCAAAATCACCTCAGGAATCAGCGCTTAAAGTTTGTCGCATATATTAAGAATCACCCTGTATATATGTATGTATGTGAGTGACATTAATATCAGTTATAATCTTGTTGTGACAATGTTACATTGAAGTGCGAAAAAACGCACCACATCAAACCACAATCTAAAACTTATTAGGTGTTCATTGATCCCAAACTGATTGCTCGGTAAACATGTTAATCGTACTCGAATATGACACTTCAGCATAGCACGTTATACGACAGCAAACAATGTTAATTAACATTAAACATGCGTTCGCTTTTGTTTTAGTAACGTAAGGTATTGTGCTCAGCTCTAACGACCAATCGATAATACCATAATAATTGTAGATGGTAATATAATTGAAGCAATGTTGTGTGTTCGTGGAAACAGAGTTTGATTGGCGATGAAGTTATAGAGCAAGTTGGCCAGCGTACTAAAAATACACAAGAAGATTCCTATTATACCGTCCCAAATGGCTGTATACGTAATTAGTATGTAAATGTGACTGATTTCCCCGAAGGTTCATCTGTATACAGGGTGATTCTCAACATATGCGAAAAACTTTAAGCGCTGATTCCTGGGGTTATTTTGATCATAAAAGTTCATAAGGACATATGTCCAAAATCGCTTAGTTCTAAAGTTGTACAATGTTTGATAGTAAGTTAACATAATTAATGTTTTCATTATAAATTAACAAAATAATTAGTAAAACAAAATTAACTTATACTAACTGTTGAAAATGACGCCCCCAACTGCAATACAAGCTTCTATCCTCCGTCGTATTGACTGGCGAGTCCGTTCTAAATACCAGGGGTATTTCGAATTGTTTTGAAAAGCTGCGATAATACGATTTCTCAGTTCATCGACATTTTCAATGGGAGTCGTATAAACTAATGATTTAAGGTGACCCCAGAGAAAAAAGTCCAAAGAATTTTAGTCTGGAGACCGAGGAGGCCACGGTTGTGGACCTCCCCATCCCATCCACCGATCTGGATACGCATTGTCTAAAAACTCGCGAGCAACTAAATTAAAATGCGCTGGAGCCCGTCATGCATAAAATACATTTGTAATCTTAATTGCAACGGAACTTCTTCCAGCAGTAGGGGTAGCTCCTCTTCAAGAAAATTGTGGTATACCTCGCCATTTAACCGCATCGGTAAAAATGTGGACCTGTCAAGTGATCTGCAACGATTCTGGCCCACACATTGACAGAGAATTGATGTTGATGACGGGCATTCACTAGTTCGTGCGGATTTTCTTCGGCCCATATGTGATTATTATGAAAATTAATAAGCGTTTCTAGAGAAAGTAGCCTCGTCGGTGAAGAATATTTGAGCCAAATAGTCAGGATTTTGTACGATTTTGTGTTGCATCCATTGACAAAAAGCCACTCTTTGCGGAAAAACTGCCTGCACCCGTTGAATGTGATATGGATACAACAGTTGATCTTTTAATATTCTCCAAACTGTGGCCTGACTAATGTTTAAAGCAAACGCAATTTTTCTGGTGGTTGTAGTAGGATGTTCCTCAATTTCATTTAGTACCATTTCTTCAACTTGTGGAGTTCTCACTGTAGATGGTGCCGTTATCAGTCGTCCGTTTTTTTAAATTCCCGTTTCACTAAGATGTTGGTGAAGAGGGGCAAATATTGAATGATGCGGGATGATACGGTTCGGGCATCGTTCTTCATAAAGACGTCTAGCAGCACGCGAATTTCCATTGGCAAGACCGTAAACGAAATACATATCACACATCTCAGCATTCGTGTAATTCATTTTAGAAAACAGAAACCGGCAATAAACAGAATGAATACTCTGACAACTATTGACAAATAAACAATTCCTTCTCAACACAATAGTTTTTGAAGAACCAACTGTGATATTATATCGTGTTAGTCATACTTCATAATTTACTATTAAACATTCAATAACTTTAAAACCAAACCGTTTTGGACATATACTCATATGAAGTTTTATGATCAAAATAACCTCAGGAATCAGCTCTTAAAATTTGTCGCATATATTGAGAATCACTCTGCATAATAGGGCAGGTAATCAGACTCCCAACTGTTAGTGTGCTGGCTTTCCAAAATATTTTTCCAAAACCTTATAATTATTGGTGGTTCCAGTTTATTCCACGCTGGATATAGATTAGAATGGGGGGTGGTTTACGGACTTGTTTCATTAATGCCCATTTTTCTTCTCAATTTTGCCCTCTTAATAAGGCCTATCATCATTGAAAGCAGCTTCTTGGTGTAACTGCTAGTTGTAGAGTTCTCCACACCCATTATTAGAAACCTTGTCCGCACCAGGCCTTCACATTGGTACAGCATACGAACTGGTGTTTCTTCCCCCTCTTGGCAGAATCTGCAAGTAGCAGCATCTACTTGTACATATGCCTATTTAGTCTACAGCAAATCCCCCTAAAAACATTCACACCGAAATAAGAAGTTAATGATACGCCATTAAAGTTTTTCTTTTCGCTTGATAGAGATGCAGTGACAAGCGAGTTTCGGACAAAAGGATATTCTATACTTTCGCCAGGACTCTACCGTCATCGAGGAAGGTTTCCAAAAGTGTAGTGGCTCTCTTGAAGGCCTTCAGATGGCATCGTTTTGTGGTGGTATCAGGATCTCATCCAGCTTCCGGGAGTGAAGTGCAAGAAGCCATAGAGGTTAGTATACAAATAGGACTTGAAGGCAACACATTTGAATAAACAAATCGACCCTTGAAGAGATTTGGTTAATTGATGCCGTTTCGGGTGAAGAAGGCTACATCACTAAAAATATTTTTTTTCCGAGAAATCCTTCGATTCCTCATCATTAGAGACCGGATTATATGCAAAGAAAAACTGGAATATATGCGCATATATATGCATCGATTTTTGAGAAAATATGCATAAACCTATATGCATATATGCAAAAGAATTGCGACAATATGCAAAAATTTTACATAAAATAAATAAGAGCAGAAATTTAAGCATTAACTTTATTGCACAAAATTTTTTCACAACGTATTTCTAAAACAATTTATAATTAAATGTTTTTCAAAATTGTGTAAAAGAAAGTTTTGTCTTCTAGCAGAATACATATGTTTCGAAATAGAAAAGCTTCTTTCAACATCCACAGATGTAATTGGTGCATTTTTTAACTTTGCAATACATTCTAAACTAAAATTAAAGTCGAAATCGTTTACCGTTTCACCAAAATTTTCTTAACTTTCTTCAATTTCAAATACCCCGCATTTTTATTTATCACGTTTTTAAAATTATCGTATATAGAATTACCTATTGTACCCTTAACCTTCTTACATAGCATATCAAATTCGTCTACTACTTCGACTGATTCCGAGAGCGACATCCCTTGCGTTTCTAGTTTACGAATGGAACTTGAAACAATGCTATAATTTGACTTAATATACAAAAGGTTTTGTAGCAATTCTGTTGATGTTACTATCTTTTTACAGTTTTCTAGAGCAATGCAGTCAGCACTGATTACGAGAATTACATTTTTTATTCCTTTAAAATTATCGGCGAAAAAAATTGCAGCCTCTAACCATGTACCCCATCTCGTAATAATCGGTTCAGGAGGCAACTTAACACCGGGAAGTCGCTTCTATAAAATTGGATTCGTAGAGGTGTTTTTAAAAATACTTTTTTGACACTGCTAATTAAATCATTAATCAAAGGGAATTGATTCCTAATGTCTTCGGTTACACGATTGAACCCATGAGCTAAAGAACTGGTATGAATAGTGTTACTATAAAAAAATTTAAATTTTGCGCGGCTTTTATCATGTATTGGTGCAGCGTCAGACAACATTAGTAATTTTTTTTCACAAGGTATACTTCCAGGTAAAAAGAAATTTGATAAACCTTCTTGAACGAATTGGGCAATTGTCACATTTGTTTATTGGAGTTCTTTACAATAAATTAAATATGATTTACCTACAATATCTTCATGAAGAATTCCTATTAACAAATGGGCAATATAACGGCCACACTTATCCGTACTTTCATCTACCATGATATAAATAAAATTATTTCCTACCAATTGTTGAATTTCTGCTATTGTTTGCTGGTAACAAGATGTGACATAATTTTTTCGTAAGATACTTTCGTCAGGTATATTATGTTTGCAATATTTTTGCAGAAATGATTTCAAATTAATATTGTTTAATCTTGCTAATGGTATGTTCGACGAAATTAATGCGTTGCACAGATCCGTATTATATTCTTCTTGTTCTGAATTTCGTGAAGTTGATGCTACACATTGACGTATAGATTGCTGCACACATGCGGATCGCTTTAGTTTTTCACATTTTCCAATATGTGATGGAGTTTTAGCGTGTTAATCAATCAGGTATTTTCTCTCAGAAGACACCTACAACAACAATTGTCATTTTATATCAAAAGTTAAGAATTAAAAACAATTGTAAAGCTTTTAGTAAAATTAAACTTACCAGTTTACTGCAGGCTCGACAAAATATTTTGTCGCCATCCTTTACCAGTTCAGGATATGGTTTAATCCATAAAGACATTTTGTTCGCTATACTCATTGTATGTACGCACAGTATTTAAAAACGTAACACAATTACATGCTGTTTCGCTCAAAGATATTCAATGAATGAATAGTTTATTTGGGAATTAATAATAATAAAACGTATTTACCACATCCCTTCTGCTATGCGAAATTAAACACGTGCAGTTCTTGCAAAAAGTATTAGAGAAACCAATGTAAAAGATTTATCGTTCTGAGAATTGTCGGTTGTCGATCTACATTAGGAATTACTAGGAATTTTTACTAATAGAAAGGATAAGAAAATGCTTAAATATGCAATGTATGCAACTTTTGTAAAAATATGCATAGAATTGCCTAAATATGCAATATATGCAATTACTAATTAGCGCTAATTAACTTCAATTAGTGTAATACGTCTACAAATAGACTATAATTAAAGATATGCAAAAAATAAAATATATGCACTTTGCATATAAACCGGTCTCTACTCATAACAATAACAAGGAAATCAAGCGCGGAAGGTACCTAATACTTTTATTAGTGTCTATAGGGTTATCTAAAACTTCACGTGCTTATACTTCAGTTACGAAAGAGTTTTGGGCATATCTTCATTTGATATTTTTGTCTCGAAATTGCTTCAGCAACAAATCCTTAAACTCTGGCAGTCACGTTATGGGACACCCGGTATGATACACTGTGTTCATCTGTTGATATTCAAATATACAACAAACACTCGATTAAAAAAACAAGGATTTGCTTGAAAATTCTCTGTTTTTCAACCTTCCAACTTGACGACCTGTTTAAAAGCACAGCTTGACGATGATATTAAAAATGTACAAGCAAGAAAAAAAGAAACAGAAAAAGTAAAGCCATCAGCATTATTTTTCCCTCTATTTTGTGAAATATATTATACGAAGCCCGAGTAAATATAGACGGATATTATGTATTTGTATGTTCAGTTTAAAAGCGTTTCTTTAATGGAACGCCTACTTTTTTCTACGTTCGCAGGAGTTGTCTCAAAAACACGGCCTTGTAGTGACCGAGACTAGAAAATATACGGATTATTTACCCACGTACATCGATCTAATGGATCGCATAGTGGCTGACACGTATCAAAAGACTAGAGGTAAGTTTTTCAGAGGTGGAAAGTGACTTTGTATGTTTCTGTGAGAAATAAATTAGTTTTATTTTATTTTCCCATATGAAATAGTTAGAAGATATAAAAAAAAACTGACTGAAGCGAGTTGGTAAATATAATTTTGTTATCGTAGGCTTACATACAGGGTATTCCACGTAACTGGTTCATTAAAAGTTTATGATGTTCTATTATTTACTTATATTTGATATTTTGGCAACAGTATCTGTTCGATTGGAACTATAAATGTAAAATACCTTAACCAAAATATCACTTCCGGTTGACCGGAAATGGATGTCAACTTTGTTATTTTAAATAGAATGATTATTATTATTATTATTATTATTATTATTATTATTATTATTATTATTATTATTATTATTATATAATTTTTTATTCATTTTTGGATTCTACAACTATAAATACGTCAGTTTTCATTAGCTATTCCTATAGCTACATGTTGCGTTTGAGTTATTTAAGTTTTTCTTTTTTTTAGTCATAATCATTGCATCGTTGAGAAATTAATATCTCGGTTAATACTGCAGTAGAGACTCCAAATTTGCTATGTTATGAATGTAGATATTACTCTAAGAAACGGTAAGCACACTTTACATTCTAACAATACAGGGTGTTCAAAAGTGAGGAACAAAGTGACATATTTTCAAATGCAGAAAACTCAATTTTTTTAAATAGAACATCCTGTATTTTAATTCAGAATTAGGAAGTAAATATCATTCCCTATACCTATCTTTAATGGATTTTGAGATATGAGCGACTTTTTGTTAAACAGACTAAGTAGCCCTATCTTTAAATGTTGTAGCTGGCTCTGAAATGGATTCACGTCAAATTCATGTATTATTTTTGAATAACCATACAAAAATGTCTGTTCGAATAGTCATTTCTATTAATATTGCGTTGTACGAAAGTGTAATTACAATGATATACATAAACACTTTTGGTTAGTCAATGAATTTGACATTAATCCCATTCAGAGCCAGCTACAAACACGCAAAGATAGGGCTACTTAGTCTGTTTAACAAAAAGTCGTTCATATCTCAAAATCTATTAAAGATAGGTATAGGGAATGCTGATATAAAGTGATAGGCGATGATATTTACTTCTTAATTCCGAATTAAAATACAGGGTGTTCTATTTAAAAAAAAAGAATACTTAGTCTGTTTAACAAAAAGACGGTCATATCTCAAAATCTTATTAAAGATAGGTATAGGAATGCTCATATAAAGTGATACGGGATGATATTTACTTCCTAATTCCGAATTAAAATACAGGGTTCTATTTAAAAAAAATGAGTTATCTGCATTGAAAAATATGTCACTTTATTCCTCAGTTTTGAACACCCTGTATGTTAGAATGTAAAGTGTGCTTACCGTTTCTTAGAGTAATATCTACATTCAAACATAGCAAATTTGGAGTCTCTACTTGCAGTATTAACGAGATATTAATTCTCAATGATACAATGATTATGACTAAAAAAAAGGAAAAATTCAAATAACTCAAAAACGGCAACATGCAGCTATAGGAATAGCTAATGAAAACTGACGTATTTATAGTTGTAGAATCCAAAAATGAATAAAAAATTATATCATTCTATTTAAAATAAGAAAGTTGCCATCCATTTCCGGTCAACCGGAAGTGATATTTTGGTTAAGGTATTTTGCATTTATAGTTCCAATCGAACAGACACTGGTGCCAAAATCTCAAATATAAGTAAATAATAGAACATCATAAGCTTTTAATGAACCACTTAGGTGGAATACCCTGTATACATATACAGGGTGTAACAGAAATAGAGTTAAAGAAACTAATATGTAATAGTTTTACTTGTAAACGATCGAAAAATCTTTTAAATTTTTTCGAGAAAAAATATTTTGTAAACGCAGTGTCCTAGCGCCGGACCTGTACATGACGAACTGTTCTGAACAAAGATAAGCAACAGTTGTTTTGTGAATATTCATGTATTAATAAGTTTTGATTCGATGCGTCGTTGAATGTGATGTTTTTGAGTTGGTTATTTCATTCATTTTGTTTTTGAATGAATGAAATGAATAATGTATATAATACTCCCATTTGCTGAAAACTTTATGTATATTCTTTTTTTCAAAGTAATTATTCTTTCCATAAGCGTATATTGTCAGTATCCCTTATCAATACGATACGATTATATTGTATAAGCAGAGTTGTGCAAAACATTATTTAAATAAACTAAAACGATAGATAAAAGTGTGACAATAAATGTATCTTTCATCTTAAATAATTTTATCTTTGAATAAATTATGTTACTAATGTTACTTCATTTTATTTATTTACTTTATTATATTTGCTTACTTCAAAATAATCCGTAAAGTTGCAATCTAATAAAGAAGAACAACATTTCTCATAGTGCTAACGAATCACGCTGTATATATTTACGTACCTACCTCTAATGGTCAGAAATGTCAGACGCTTTTATCGAGAGGTATTCTTCGAATTCCGGATATCTGGAATTTGACGTCTGGAGATATGTAGGTAACATACGTTTCTTACGTATGACCTGGTTGTGAGCTCCCAACTACAATGCATTTAAATTCTTTTGCAAATTCCGCGGATCAAAAAGATATAAACGATGTTTTGAACGTGTCATTTTCAAGTGATCTGACGCATGTATGTTCCTTCTAACGAACTACATCTCAATACTCAATCAGATCTCAACGACTTGATACGGGATTTCGGTTTAACCAAACAGAAATCATAAATTTCGATTAAAATAAAACATTCTACTACAAGAATCTGCGTATTGAAAAATCGTCACGAAAAATTTGGTTGAAAGAAATTTCTATTACTGCCGTAAATTGATGTTTGTATGAAATGAGTATTGTATATATAGGGTGAGTTTTTTTATCTTGAGAACGGAATATCTCTAAAACACTGCATCAATCAAAAAAAGATCTTAATAAGATTTGTTATAATGTAGGGGACTAACTGAATGGTGCAGAACTCGATCCCCACCTCACCCCTCCACAGTGGAGGGGGGCAACTTGAAATCTTAAATGGGAACCCCCATTTTGTATTGCAGATATTCGGATTCTACACCATCAAGTATGTAGTTTTTGTTTGAAACTTTTTTTCGATTCGTAACAGATTGCGCTGTAATCGCAAAAAAAAAACATGATTGTGAACGTCTAGAAAAAATACACAAAAAAGAGAAGCAAGCAAACACGATTTTGTGTTTTTTTATTTTAACATTAAATAACATTTCAAAAAGCCATTCAACAAGGAAGAACTTTATCATAGCCATTTCAGAAAATGTGTTAGAAAATGTGCCCTCCACTTCGATACATTTATTTATTCGCAATTGGAATGATTGCACACAACTGAGAAGTGTTTCCGGCGTAATCCTTGAACAAGCGTTGGTGATTCGCTCAATCATGTTTCGCCTCGTGGTTGAACAACTTCTGTATAAACTTCAGACTTTAAGTGCCGCACAAAAAACGTCAGGGAAGTAAGATCTGGCGATCTTAACGGCAAGACACTGGACCACCTCTTCCGATCGATCGACGATTGTAGGCTCGATCTAATACTTCTCGTGCTATTCTTGAATAATGTGCTGGACAACCGTCATGTTGGAACCACATTACTTGTCGTACGTCCAAGGGAAGGTCTTCAAGTAGCAATGGAAGTTCGTTCTGCAAGATGTTTCGATATTTTTCACCATTTAAGTTTCCATCGATGAAATATGGACCAATAAGCTTATTGCCAATTATTCCACAGCAAACATTTACGTTCCAAGGATGTTGATGTCAACTTGGCACAACCAACGGGGATTTTCGATACTCCAGTAATGCATGTTGTGCCGATTTGCCGTACCGTGATTTGTGAATGTCGCCTCGTCAGAAAATAATACTCGAGCAAAAAAAATGGGATTATCTTGTATCCGTTGAAGCGCCCATTGACAAAATCGCACTCGATTTTGAAAATCATCGCCATGAAGTTCTTGATGCATGTAAACTCTAAATGGATGATATTTCCTACGCTTCAATATTTGGCAGATAGTGGACTGAGAAATTTCTGATCCGCGAACTAATATTTCTCGAGTACTAATGTGCGGATTATTAGCCACTGCAGCTAATACCGCGATTTTATTATTTTCTCCAGCAATTGTTTTTCGGCGATTACGTTTTCTTGGCTATGCAGTTCCTTCGCTAGAGAACTGTTGAACGACTCGGTAAAAAGAAGCGCGCGATCGCACCTTGTCGGGAAAACGTTGTGCATAGAGATTAATAGCATCATCAATATTCCTACCACTTTCTCCATAGATGTAAATCATTTCAATTCTTTCTTGTAATGTTATAGCCTCCTTTACTGTTCAAATATTCAACACTAACTAATTTGTATTGGATTAATTAATTAATAATCTAAATGGGGATCGGACAATGTGTAAGTATTCATAGTCAAGTCAAGTACTCAATAGAGTACGGTTTTGTATCGTTGAATAGCATTCCAATGGCTAATAAATAAATGTATCGAAGTGAAGGGGCACAGTTTCGAACACATGGCTTTTTGAAATGTTAGTTTATGTTAAAATAAAAAAAAACAAAATCGTGTTTGTTTGCTTCTCTTGTTTGTGTATTTTTTCTAGACGTTCACAATCATGTTTTTTTTTTTGCGATTATAGCACAATCTGTTGCGAATCGAAAAAAGAGTTTCAAACAAAAACTACATACTTGATGGGGTAGAATCCGAATTTGTAATACAAAATGGGGGTTCCCATTTAAGATTTCAAAGTTGTCCCCCCTCCCACTCTGGGAGGGTAAGGTGGGGGATCGAGTTCGGCACCATTCAGTGAGCGAGAAAATAAATTCGCATTATAATATAAACATAAAGCAGAATTATAAACCAGTTTCAAAAGCTTGCGATCCATGTACATACCGTGAAATCTTTTCTTACATCAAGAAATTAAATTTTCTTGCAAAAATCAATCTCTATTCAACAAAGTAATGCAATATTAAAAATGTGTTTGACGTAAAAAAATATCTTTCATAAGTTTTTATTATTACTAAATAAATACTTTTCTTGGGGCTAGACAATCAGAAAAAACACATGTTTTTGCATGTAAATCATTTACTTGGTCTTAAGTTCTTAAGGATATATTCACAATATATTATAATCCTTATAGTAAAACCTACCTGTTGTGCTATAAGGATGAGCAATGTCACGTAATGTCATTCTTAGAATGATAGTAATCTGATCAAAATACAAATTTTACAATAATTATAAATAGTGTTATAATAAAATATGCAGCTTATCCTCAATTTTCATATAAATAAAATAGTTTTCTGATCTCTATTTTGACGGTATCTTTTTTTTTTAATTTCAGAGAGAATTAGAAGAAATATTGTACTCACAGATACCGAATACGAAATAACTGTCATAGAATGGTTTCGTTATGCAAAACAAAGATTTGATAGAAAAACAGCAAAATGTTCAAAGGAATAAAATGCATTCGGGGCGTTTTTCTTATGTGTTGTGAGTTTTTGTTTAGATTCTATTCATGTTAATTTATGTGCCCCATAATCTGTTTCAATACTGAAGTTTATTAAAATGGAAATTTAATGTACTTCTTTTTTAATCAATAAATGCCTTCATTGTCTTCTGTAAGCAGCATTTTACTTTTTAAAGTATTTATTAATGTATGTCGTTTACTAAATAGCTATTTATAATATATTCATAGTATGACTATTTAGTTTTACATAGAACTATATGATATATGATTGACCATTTTAATGTATCTGCAAAAAGAACTACAAAAAAAGACTTATAATGTATATTATAAAAATGTCTTATCATTATATTTTTCTGGCATTAATGTTTTAATGTTAATATGTAGATTTTAGTAAGTGAAGATAAATTCGTATAAAACAGAGGGCCCGATCTATCGAGGGTAACATGAAATTATAATATAAACATTGAATTCAATAAGACTGATTGAAGATCTCGTTTTATATCAATTAAAATAACCTCTCCATAAACCTCAATATCATGTTCTTGTATAATGCAGCAAGACCTTTTGGAGTAAATAAAAGATCCTAATAGAAACATTAGCGTAGATATATTTATAGAAACATTTAATTGCCACACTGTATCAATATTTCTCTTTAACATATGAGAAATGTTACGGAAGAGCTATACTTCAACATTAATCGTCATGTTAAAGTAATGTTACTCGAAGACCTGATTAACATTACTGTGAAATATTGTTTGTAACATCGCTTAGGCGGACATTAAACAGTCGTAGAAATGTTACTGGCATGTGGTACATTGTATATATTTTTGCAACATTTCGCGTTACAAGATAACATTTAGACGACGTTATAGTCATGTTATTTTGCCAAGTGGGTCTATTGTTGCGGATAGTTGAATGCATTGAATTACGGCGCTCAATCTTGATACAAGAAAACGTTCCCCTGTGTGCAAAACATGTTTAGTTTCACCTTTTTTTCGTACTTGATTTATTATTTATCCTACTTTAATGTACGCTCATTAAAATAACTGATCTCATTGAAACGTGGAACAGAATCTAAAGACCCTGTTTAAAATCTAAGACACGTTTCTCTAATTTCCGTACTACGAGGTATGACTAAAATAAACAAGGGGCTGGCGACAAACAGCCTTGTTAAACTACCCCCTTCCAATCATGGTGACACACGCATCTGAATACGAAAGTGCGACGTCTGTTTATAGTATATATCAATTTATTTCTCGTTTCTGTGTCGCTTCAAGGACCTTTTCTGGAATTGAATATATTGCCTCAGCGATGCAAATAGCTACATTATTATACGGTACTCTCTCTCTCTCTGGAATAGGCGGCAGGACTTTTCGACTCTATAACTCGGAAAATTGCTGACCCAATTCGCAGATACCTCAGTCCTTTTGTTGTAATGTAATTAGGATCTCGCGGTCGTAAGATATCTTCTAACTATATACAAGGTGATTTTAATTTTATACAGGGTTATTCAGGTTATACGATATTCAAAAAGTTTCACTTCTGTTACAATTACTTTTTAAAGAATATTTTCATATTACATAGGTGTTACTAAAAGCCTTAAAGATATCAAAGTTGTTTTTTGTTTTAAATGGATCCTTCTGTATATTATTGCACTTTTGGTTCTCTTATTAACTCATTATGTACAAGGTACATCGAATTTGACCCACCCTATACAAGTGTCCCATTTTCAACACATTTATAGGGTATCTCCGTAATTGTTAATGCTATCAAAAGAGTAATATAGGTGTCATGTGCTCTTTTTGGATCAAACTTAAAATGGTAAAATCAAAAGGGTCTAGCCGGTTAAGCATATAAAAACAGTGGATTTGCGTCTGATGAAGGGTTATTACCAGAGCAAGGAGGTCCGCGTTCCGAGCGAACACACGCACGGGTGTCGATAGAAAGTTATATACAGGGTTGGGATAAAGTATGGAACCAAGCAAATAACTTTAAAACAGAGAGGATGATGCTGACGAAACTTTGCAGATAAGTGTAAGGAAATATAATACATCTGTTGTTGATTTTGTTGTTGTGACTGTACTTCCAGTTCAACCGGAAGTTCCTTCTATTTTTTTTAATTTAAATGGAACACCCTGTATATTTTTGCAGATTATAATAGACCTTGTTTTTGCGAATTCGACCATACTGATTTTAGCACCAATATTTGTAAGTAATGGAGAGATAGTTAGTTCGGCAAAATGTCAGCGGGGATGATACAATAAGTCCATAGATGTCGGTCACAAGCCGAAGCTTTGCCCAGCAACAAACAAACAAAAGGTATTATCATCTAGTAGGTAAACTGTTGACAAACTGTCAAGTTTATTTAATTGACGTCCATCCAATTACTAATTGTACGGATGAAAATGGTGCATTTAAATGAAAGAGAACGTATTGAAATTTTAATGATGATCGGGTTTGGCGATCGCGTTAGAACTCATGAAGAAGTTTGTCACCTTTTTAATGATTTGCGTCCCGAAAGAACTCCTATAACACGTTCAGCTGTCACTAAAACACTAAAACGTTTTAGTGTGACTGGAACGGTTAAAAATTCACCAAAAACAGGCAGACCACAGACCGCAACTAACGCAGTTGTTAGGGAAAACATTACTATTGAATTAGAAGAATCACCTCAAACTTCTACTACAACTTTAGCACTAAACCTTGGGGATTTTTATCTGTGGGGTTTTCTCAAATCTCGTGTTTACGTTAGGCGATCAACTACTTTGCAGGAGTTGAGGCAAAGAATAGTCGACGAATGTGATTTAATCCGTAGAGAAGTTTTGGAAAAGGTAACTCAGGAATTTCGTAGAAGACTTGCATATTGTCAGGAAGTAAACGGCCAGCATTTTGAACATTTTAAATGAGTTCGTTTATAAGATGACTACCATTTTGCCACCACCAACAAATAAAATTAATTGTTCAGTAAATGTGGCGTGTTCTATCTCTTCATTATTTACAGATAATGGTGCGAAAACCAGTATGGTCGAATTTGCAAAAACAAGGTCTATTATAATTTGCAAAAATATACAGGGTGTTCCATTTAACCAAAAAAAATTAAGAGAACTTCCGGTTGAACCGGAGGTACAGTCACAACAACAAAATCGAAATTAGATGTATTATATATTTCCTTACACTTATCTGCAAAGTTTCATCAACATCGTCCTCTCCGTTTTAACGTTATTTGCTTGGTTCCATACTTTATCCCAACCCTGTATACATAACTTGTTTGTTCGACACGAATCACAACAAAAACAAGCTGTGTTTTCGCAATACTCTATGCATTGGCGACGTCTTAGATGTAGCTGTTTATTTATTATTTGTGCAGCACTCAAATATCTCGGTTCAGGCTTTAATTGAAAAGTAAGAATTGCTAAAATAATTTATATTTGGAATGCATTTTAAGCATTGTAACAACATAAAATATATAATTGTATTACTTATTTAAATAGGTAATAGTGACATTTTCGTTATTTCTTGTATTTTATTAAAAAAAAAAAAAAAAAACAAGCAGGAATAACGAGTGACTAACTATTTAAAATAATAAAACATAAACTTGGTAAGTCTGATTAGAAATAATTTACATATTATTAATAAGGGAAAAATGGGGGTGACAATCCTTAATGTAAACATTTCTTTTTCAGTACCTATTAAAGATATCTTTATGAAATTTAAACTGTACTTAACTATCTATAAACTCATTATAATATAATTTTTTCAGAATTTTTGTGACACTGGAAACTGTAAAAAACGAAAACTATATTTTTTGGGAGTGATTTTTTATACTGACCCCCAAAGTGACACCTACCAAAAAAATATATTTTATTTGTTCATTGGTTAGCTACTACATGTTAAAGTTACAAAAGGATCGAATTGGTGGAACATAGTTAAAAAAAATAAAAACCAATTGTGGATATGTGCATATGTATCAGTTATTTACCACAAACTATATTAAAACCTGTAAACTATCTGTATACCTATCGTCATAAATATGTTCTTATAACAAAATATACACCTACAAATAAACTATAAACAATCAATATTTCGTAGCTCATCAGATACGATGACGACTACTCTGTACTATACTCGATGAAATATTGACACCTAGCCTGTCAACTATGTTTCGACTCCCGAGTTAACTTCTTATAACTTGACAAAACTTGTATGAAAATCGAATTGTCCTGGGAATAGGTCACTACATAGTCATTATAGCGCATCACACATCACAAGTTCGAAATTCGTGCGGTCGAATGTTGTAAAATCGCATATTCGACGGGTCCAATTTCAATATTTCATCGAGTATAGTACAGAGTAGTCGTCATCGTATCTGATGAGCTACGAAATGTGCTTAACCGGCTAGATCCTTTACGATTTTTTTGATTTTTGCCCGTATCTCTTAAGCAAGCGATAATTTTCAAATTCTGATTTTACCATTTTAAGCTTGATCCAAAAAAAAAAGCACATGACACCTATATTACTCTTTTGATAGCACTAACAACTACGGAGATACCCTATAAAAGTGTCCAAAATGGGACACCCTGTACATATCTAACTATATTTTTCAGTATACGTTTTCGTGGGTGAACACATCGCATTGATTGACTTCGTGAAATGCCTGCAGAAAAGAAAGTTATTGGACAGCGGTGACTATGTCGTCATATCAGTTGACGACGAGATCTACGATCCAAATAGAAGAATTAAAATAATACAGAGAGGTAAGTAGGTCCCTCTAACACACTTGGGTTTGAAAACACAAAGTCCGGTACAGACTGTTTCAATACTGGTGAACTACTGCAGCTCAATCATCCCTTATGTGTCTATCTAGCAGTTTTTTAGTCTTCAGCAGAATTGACATAGCCCTAACAGCCAGAAATATTACATTGATATTTTTAAAAATATATTTTATAAATATTTTTCGTGAGAGGTTTTTGAATATATTTTTCATATTTTTTTTCTAAATATAGGTAAAATATTCAATTAAAATATTTATTCTGTATTTTAAAATTAATGTAAGCGCTATATTTTTTCTAAAATATTGATATGAAAATTGAGATTTTTTATGCAATCTATTTAATTTGTCAAAATAAACTAAAATTGTTCTTGGTTATTTAGAATGTATAACGTCGATAACGAAAAGTTGAAACATACATAGAGTTGTCTAAAAGGCAAGAACTTGTTTTTTCACACTCACCATACAAGTTAATAATCAATAATTCTGGCATCTTTTAAGGCATAGGTTTATCAAATTAATCACTATTTTTTAATTGAAGTGTTCTAAATAAAAAACAAACGTATTTATTATCATTTTATTTGAATAAGCCAATAAAAATGAAAAATACTCATTTTTAAGTCTAGCCTTGGCTGGTGCCAGGTACAACCCTATGGCTTTTTCATATCTTCGGTAGTGGCGCTCTCATGGCGTTTCCTTGTGGCCTCTAAAACAATGCCAATTGTATTAGATCATACCATGAATAAAACATCGTACAACATTATCAACACCTACTAATACATTTGGAGCATTTACAATAATTGGAGTGGTACGATACTTATTTTTAATTTATTTCATAATATTTTGAAAACATTCTACCTACAAACAATAAAACAAGACAACGTATTCTAACCTCTATTTGAGGTTATGACGCTTATCTACCGAGATGAATCTCTTAAGGAAATCAACTAGCAATTTATCTGGTAGATGCAGTACATATATGATGCATAAAATTCCTACAATTATATTATTAAACGATTTCTGTACATAGCGATATTGAGCTTTCCAATTATCTTATAAATGCCATGACATGTTCAAAGTTTTGCTTACCTCGTAGTCACCACAAAAACTAAAACACATCCCGCAACAATTAATTACACAGTTAACCCTAATCTGCTCTAATCGTATACTATTATAAACTATAACATGTAACGGACAAACGAATGAAAACGTTGATGATACGTGTGTACCTAATTCATAGACGCATAAACAATACTAAATCATATAACACCGGCACCGTAATGAATAGAGGTGTTGTGTTGACGTTCGCAACTTAAAAATATTACAAATAATATAATACAAAACGCAGATATATTAAGAGAAAAGTTACAGCGCCCAACTTAGATACTAATTAAATCATATTAAATATATATTATTTAATTTAATCTTTAAACTATCATTTTAAATAGGTACATACCTACTTAATATGCATGCATATTTTACTCATTTTATATTATTCGTCCTACGCACCAAATGTACAGAAGCAAAAATTCAATCTTTTTTTTTTATATAAAATAAATATTTACAGAAATACAAAGCAAAATATTCTTGCAGAGTTATGAAAAATATATTGAGAAAACATTTGCAATAAAATATTATTAATGCTACATAACATATATATTTTTAAATGTTTTCCTAATATATTTCTATAATATATTTTATGCATATTATATTAATATAACTAATATTCAAGAAAGATTTAATATTTTTTAAATATTTATAAAATATGAAATAAATATAGTTGGTCACTGGGGAGGCTATTAGTATGAATCCCAATGCCACATTTCCCTGAGTATTAACATGTTAAATTTATGTACTTTTATCATTTAACATGATGGCTCATAGAAATAGAAAATATATTAATTTTAATTAAGTTAAATTTTATATGGTCAAAAATATTGATTAAAAATTCTGCAGAAAACAAAATTATCTATCTACTGACCAGAATTAATTTTTGTTGCCTACGTATTAGAGAGCTGTTTATATACGTAATTCCTTAACTGTACATTAAATATCATACATTTCCAAGCGCTTTGTCATTAATTCCCACAATAATGCGATATTATTCAAAGTATTTAGTACGTGTCTGGGTGTGAAGCGATTATAAACGAAATTTAGATTGGAAAATCTGCCGTTGAACCGATTGTTGTTTTGATCCCAAGCCCAGACAAGCGGCGTTCGACACGTCTGTAGTTGACGACAGCTAATATTATTTATCGGGCGGTTTTGCGCCACAGCACCATCTAAAATTCTAACAGAAAACCTCTAACAAACAAGAAATTCTTGGAATTCTCACAGATTACTTGGACCCGTTCCTGAGCGAATCGTGGGGCAATATGAGCGATTATATTGGATTCAGGTCCGTATTGAAGTTGACACCGTCGCATCCGAGAAATCCTAAGTATAAGTGAGTCGAATTTAAAAAAAAAAATTGAGGATAGGATGCTTAAAATTTGATGAATTGTAGGGATGTATGTGAACAGATCAAGGCAACGTCGATCATGCCCCCATTCTGTGTACCTTACCATCATAAATTCTTCGACAGTATCTCTGTAAGTCTTCAAGGATCTTTAAAGTAATCTTTGTTTATGGTAATCTTTTCTCCTTCAGGTCCCAATACAAGCAGCTCATTTGTATGATGCTGTCATGATATATGCGAGAGCCTTAACCGAGGTGTTCCAAAACAATGAGGATCCCAGAAATGGTACTGCAATTTTGCAAAAGATCTTAAACAGGTCTTACCACTCAATCCAAGGATACGATGTAAGCCTGCTCTTTTAAATTGAATCTTAAATATTCTTTGATTTCACTTTTTTACGCTATACTGAGTAAGTTTTTTAAAACCTGACATATTTGAATGCATAAAGCAATATTGTAGAGAATTTCTTAACTAACAAGAGAAGACAGATTGAAACGATATTTAGTTAATATTACCTAGGTAGCACCAAATATTAATAAAATATATTTTTTTCTAATATATATTTTATATAGGAAGTGACAGATTTTTTTTTTATTTCGTAAATATTGCCAACTAATATTTCTGGCATATTGTCAAATACATATGTAGTACATATTTATTTCTTATATACGAATAATATTTTTTCAAATATATATTTCATATAGGAAGTGACAGATTTTTTTTTATTTCGTAATTATATAGAGCAAGTATGGGCAACCTTTGACATGTTGTGGGCCAAACTTTAGTGTGCAAATACGTTCGCGGGCCGCGTTTAAAAGTAGTGATCATAATTTTTAGGGATAGATATCAGACATGAAATAATACGACAATGTTATTATAATGCAATTTATTAAAATAAGAAAATGAAATGAAAAAAATAGGTACAACATTATAATTAAATCGTGGCATTTGGAATTATTACAAACTACGAAAGTTAAATAGCGACAACGAAATCAATGAGACCCTTGAGGCTTGAATTTGGGAAACTAATCCATCGATGTTTGGATGAATTCCACTGATACAAAGACGTAAAGAATTTTCCAAATTATCGTCAGTCAGCCTTGTACGATGTTTTGATTTATTAACTTTCATCATTGAAAAGAACTGTTCGCATTTATTTAAGTACTGCCTAACGCACAAATCAATCTTCTTCCGAATTTTCTAAGCTCCGGAAAATGGTCTTCTTCGAGGTATTTTTTTTTTGTAGAAATCGCACAACTCCACGTCTTCAAATTTAGATTTTAGGAGTGAATTTTCTTGAAGCTCGATCAACTCCATTTGCAAGTGTATTGGAGCATTTTGTACATTACTTTTTGTTGGAGTAGCTAATAAATTGAAACTGTCTTCCATGTTTTTAAAATCGCTAAATCTGTTCGAAAATTGCTCCGACAGTAACTTGAGTTCTTCAGTATATTGAGCATAAGCAGTATTTTCATACGCAGAGAGCGTGGTGAAATGGTAACTGTTACCAGACAGCAACTGTGCTTCCCACAAGCGGATTTTGTTTTGAAACGCTTTCAAACGGCTGTACAAATCATTTACTAACTGTCCTTGTTTTTGAAGTTTCAAATTTAAATCATTCAAATGGCCTGTAAGCTAAGTCAGAAATGTTAAGTCACATATCTATCTTGGGTCACTCAATTCAGATAGTGGCTTATCTTTTATTTGCATAAAATTTGCCATCTCATTTCTAAGCTCGTAAAACCGTTTCAGCATTTTTTCCTTTGCTTAACCATCTGACTTCACAATAATATGTTACGTCGTCATATTCGGCTGATATTTCATCCAAAAACACCTTGAACTGACGGTGGTTAAGCCCTCGGGATCGAATAAAATTGATGGTTTTTACTACCACATTCATAACATTCTGGAGTCGAATGGACTTAGAAGACAAGTTCTGTTGGTGGATAATGCAATGAAGGACTATCAAATCATCTTTTTGCACATTTAATTCAGTTGCTTTTTCCTACAAAATTCCGATGAAACCTTTACGTAAGCCGACCATAGAAGGTGCACCATCTGTGCACACACCAACTAATTTTGACCATGGCAAACCAAAACTTGTGAATACCTTTTCAACTTCATTAAAAATGTCCTCTCCTGTAGTGGTTCCTTTTAGCGGCTGTAAAGCAAGCAATTCTTCAGTAACAGTGAACTCTTTATCAACACCTCGAATAAATATAGCCAGTTGAGCTGTGTCAGACAAATCGGTGCTCTCGTCTAATGCTATGGAAAATGATTCAAAACCAGCCATACGGTCAGTCAAAGTTGTTTTTATATCATTAGCCATCATTTCTATACGTCGGGCAACAGTTCGTCTTGATAAACTAATTTTTTCAAATTCATTTTTCTTTTCAGGACACAAAACACTGCAAACTTCTAACATACACTCCTTTGATAAATTCTCTTTAAATATCCTAAAGTGTAACAAAACACAACTTTTGTTGGTTAAGTAAAACCTGATAATATTTCTCATGTATGTAGATATAGTAGTTGTTAAATATTGAATTCATGTTGTATAAATATTGTGTGCTATATATGGGAATATTTCTCATATATTTCGTAACCAATATATTTTCTTCAAAACTAATTAATATTTGCGGTATATTCCTTTTTATTAAAAACAATATATTTGAAAACTTTATATGTGCTTAATATGTATAAAGTATATATTTAATAAATATAGATGTTAGACTCATAAAATAATATTAAATAAATATTTTTATATTTAAACCAAAATAAGATATTGGAAAACGATTATAAATTAAATATTCAAAAAATATTTTGCAATCAATATTAACTTCGCAATATTTTATAAATATTGCTTATATGTTGAATGTTTATTTTGGGTTTGGAATGTGCGATATAAATATTGTTTCTATGTATAATAAATATGATTTTTAAATATATATGCACAGTTATAAACAAATATTGTATAAATGTGTTGTTTATGTTGGAAATATTTCTCATACATATAATATTTTCAAAATATTAAATAAATCGTTACACATAAAAACAATTTTTTATGTTTCCTGTCTTCACACGTAAAAAAATTAAACAGTTCTAATCCCCCATAAAGGTTTTCATCGACGCTAATGGAGACGCTGAAGGCAATTTCACAGTGGTGGCTCTATTAGACGACCAAGAAATGAACACCACTCTAAGAATGAGCATGCAACCCGTTGGATACTTCCAATACGCCTCCAACGGTAGCAGTCACTTCTTGGACCTGCCAGAGTTTAAATATCTCGACATGTCTAGACCGATACAATGGATCGGTGGCAAGTTACCCAGTGCAGAACCGGACTGCGGATTCCACGGAGAGAAATGCATATACAAGACAGATTGGAGGTTCATCAGCTTCTTATTTTTCGTCTCGATTATTTTGATGATCATAGCTTTGTTCGCTTTGAAGTAAGTATTGGGGTACTGCTTAAATTTTGGCCCACACGCATAACCAATGATGGATTTGATGCTGCAGGCATTACAGATATGAGCAGAAATTGGCTTGTCTCCTTTGGAAGATCGACATGAAGGAAGTGACTGTGATACCTACCCAAACAGCTGAAGCCACAACGAATGGTAGGAGTATGGTAAGATATCAGAATTTAATTGGTGTACTAAAACAGCATTTTAAGCTTTCTGTTTTAATTGACTATAAAAGTTCATCGAAAATTCCTTGTAAATTTGCAAGGCTTCATCCTTGCTTCTCAATGTTTCCTTCTAATGACAAGTTTGGTCTTTTGAAATAAATAAGAATTGTGTCTGATAAATGAGTAAAATTATGTTGAATATATATATTAATTGCTGTACTTTTGCTGTTGTAGATTTTTCATGAGTGTGAATGTCATATGTAATGTAATGGGTGAAAAGATAGCGTTAAATTAAAAATGACATCTTTTACAGTTTTAATATCTTTAAGACACATATTAATGGGTGCTTTCTGGTCCTTTACCAAAAATCGCAAGCATCATCTGGTTAATCCTAGTGACTACGCTTATAATGACGGTGTATACGAGGGGAGGTCCAAAAGTTCGTGGAATGAAAGGGTTTTAAATAAAATAAAACAATAAATCTATTTTTCCTTTTCAATATACCCTTAAGCACAATACATTTATTAGATCTATGGATTAATTTTTCCTAAACCATCATAAAAAATTTTTATCTTTCGCCTCAAATGGGCTAAATGCCTCCTTTACCTCATTGTGGTCGGAAATTTTCTTCCCGTAGTGTTTTTTTAAATGGGGAACAAATAAAAATCACTAGGGGCCAGGTCTGACTGTTAGGGTGGATGGACTATTGATTGAAAGCCATGCTTGGCAGAGCAGCCATTGCAACTCTGCTCTTGTGAACTGGCGCATTGTCTTGCAAGAGGAACACACCCTTGGTCAATTTTCCTCGACGTTTTTCCTTGATGGCCTCCTTTAATTTTCCTAATATCGCTGCGTAATATTCTCCGGTTATGCTCCTTCCTTTTCTTTGTAATCAATCAATAATATCCCTTCACAATCCCAAAAAACAGTAGCCATCAACTTTCCAGCCGATTCTGACACTTTGAATTTCTTTGGCGGTGTGTCCCTTTTCATGCCATTGCATGGACTCTGTTTGGACTCAGCTCAAAGTGTGAACCCATGTTTCATCTCCGGTAACAATCCGCTCCAAAATGTGTGCAGGTTCGTCTCCACACAGCTCCAAAAATTGTTCGGACGCATCGCGCGCTGTTGTTCTGAAGTGGCGTGAGCATTCTCGGTACCCATCTTGCACTGACTTTTGTCATACCCAGGTGGTCATGTAGTAGATACGCAAAATGGTGGTATCTGATACTCCAACTAATGCAGATAATTTTTTCTTCAAACGGGTATCTTCCAGTACAAATTCTTCCACTTTTCGACGATGTTTGATGTGGTGGCCTCAACTGGCCGTCCTGAGCGGGGTCGTCTTCAATCGACTCCCGGCCCTGTTTAAAAAGACCATGCCACTTATAAATCATTGATTTACTAGGGCACTGTTCCCCATAAACGGTTTCCATTTCATTCAATATGGTTTGGAGCGTTCTTTCCTTGCTTGGTAAGGAATTTTATTACAGCACGGTGTTCAATTTTCTCCATAGTTTCAGTTTTCTTCCGGATTGACTTGTTTAGCAGACAACTATTCGTAAACGACTGACACAATAGGGCTGCAGTTTAACCTATATACTAATGATGAGTCCCCAATCAGAATGACACATAGCGAGCGCACCTATCCGCATTCCATCCCCTCCATTCCACGAACTTTTGGACCTTACCTGTATACATAACAGACGTTCAGAAAGCCGAAGGTTTTCTAGTGTGTATGGACCTCCTGCATGGTATAAGATTGATACTCTCACTAATTTGTATTCGGAATGTGTTATATTGACAAAATATCAGATGGCGATATCTGTGAGACTTTAAAACAGTTGAAAAATCTTCAGGTATGGATGGTATTCCCAGTTACATATATAAAACTTGTGCTAATTTTTTTATTACTCCCTTCAAACATATTTTTAATCTCTCTCTAAGTACGTCTCCCTAAAGCAAATGACACTGAAATTATAACAAATTATCGTCTTATTTCCATTCTCTCAACGGCATCAAAGATTTTCGAAAATCTACAATCAAATCAAATATAAGTTAGCTGATGCACAACATGGTTTGATTAATAGCAGATCTATTGAATTTAATTTATGAATTTTTTTGTGGTTTCTAAGACTACTGCAGATAGATCGCAAATGATGTAATATACACTGACTTTGCAAAAACTTTCGATACGATAGATCATGACATCTTATTACAAAAATGCAGTGTTTTTGGTTTGTCTAATGTGCGTTTACAACTTGTTGCATCTTATTTGTGCAATAGACGCGCTAATGGTTTGCTACAATGGAGCCTCTTCTGAGCTGTTTTTGGTATTATCTGGTGTTCCTCAGGGAAGTAACTTGGGTCCTCTCCTTTTTCTTATATTCATTAACGATATTGTAAATGTTTTTATTGTTTATTGTATGTAGATGAATGCAAATTCTTTAGAGAAATTAGAATTCTCTTTGACTCTGCTCTATTGCAAGTGGAGCTTGATGAATTGACTAATTGGCGTCAGTGTAATAGGCTTTCACTTAATGTAGGTAAATGTTCGGTTATGAGTTATAGAAGACTAAATCGGTCAAGTTTGTTCGATTATCAGATTTATGTTAGAAGCGAAAAGAGACAATAACATGCTACTCATTCATTCATTCATTCATTCAAGTTAGGGTGGGCACTTGAGCTTGATGCTCATTGTACCATCCCTATTGATTCTCTTATTTCCACTCGAGCAGCTTGGTGTGCTCTATAAAGCCCAGTATCTTGCCCAGTGGAAACTTGAGGACCTTCGAGGGCTCCAATAGATCTCTCCCGAAATATTCTGCCTGAAGTACCTTTAGTTCCTACACGTGCAGATTACATGTAAACTCGTTTCTCCTGTAGTTCGCATCTTCTACACCACGGTTCGCTACACGGCCTGTGTTGTTATAGATGTTTTTTCAGAGGACAGTGCCAGTTACCAACCCAGTAATGGTTTTAACTTCTTTCTTACTGCGCTTGAGTAGGTTATCAGAGAAACTACCATCCCCATCCCCTATCAGCGTTTTGGTATGGAGTTGACCTTCAGTCGATCTCCATTTCTTTGTACTTTTTTTATCTAACCAGGTCCAGATCTCCCTTCTTGCGGGATCTTTAGTAATCCCACATACGGGCTCTGGACCCATGAAGTGACTCTTAGAGCCCTCCTTGGCTAGTTCATCGGCTATTACGTTGCCCTTTATATCCTCATGTACCGGCACCCAAATCAGAGACACCGTGTGCATGCTACTTGTGGTAAACATCTTTTTGTGGCGACCCATCATATTTCACACATGCTCAATCAGGTTTAAATCCGGAGAGCGAGCAGGCCAGAGTAGAATATTACTTCCTCTTCGTGTATAAAGTTCTGACAGATGATTATTAGCCAGTTATTTTGTTAAGATTTCAGCTTTGTGACTGATCTTCGTCGAGGCCTTGTAATTTTTTTGACACTTAACTTATTTTCTGCTTCTTATCGATCAAATTTTCTCGATCCTTTTATAACTATACTTCAACTTTCGCAGATTCAAGTGTGTAGACATAGCGTCTTCCAAGCACCCACCAGCAGTATAACAGAGATTGGAGGAGACCAGCCCAAAAAGGGCTTACACCAAGATCGGCCTGTACAAAGGGAACATAGTGGCCATAAAACAACTGCACAAGAAATCCGTAGACTTGACACGTTCTATAAGGAAGGAATTAAAACAAGTGATGCTTTGTGATCCGTCGTTATATTTGCAACAGTTAAAAATATTCTTTTTTTGTTGTTGTACAGATAAGAGAAGTTAGACACGAAAATCTCATACCCTTTATCGGGGCTAGCGTGGAACATGGCAACGTCGCAATATTAACAGCCTACTGCGCTAGGGGAAGTCTAGAAGATGTGTTGATGAATGACGACCTGCATTTGGATAATATGTTCGTGTCTTCATTGGTGTCAGATATTTTGAAGGTGAGTTTTGTGTTAATTTTAAACATAAGGTGTTTATAAATTGGGGGAAAAGTTATATACAGGGTTTTGCAGCAATCGAATACCGGGTGTTCAAAAAACCCTGGGCATAAATTACATGACATTTTTTTTTATTAATTATTATTATTAAGAAGTTAACAAAAAGGTAGCCACGTCTACAGTCTAGATTAAGTTGTAAAAGAAGTATCGTATACATAGTCTTATGGACTAAGAATCCTTTTTCATCTCATACCTGTTTATATGTATCTATCTTTTTTTTTGTGATTGGGATTGTTGCCAGATTATTTGGTGTCTGTTGATATATCATTCATTGTTCTTGTTATTGTCGATTTCGATTATCTTTCTGTACCTCTCGAGTTCATCTCAGTTTTTTTTTCTTTTCTACTACGTATTTACTATGAGATTCAACATGATTGTCGTAAGAAAAAAACTGTTTTCCGGAAAAATTTATCTATTCCTATTACCAATTTTATGAGTGAAGTTAGCTACATGCAAATTTCATACATTAAACGAATTTTCTTGACATTTAGCGACATTGGCGTGCGTGTTGTAGTATCTTTCGATTATTTATCTTATAATTTTTTTCAAACCGTTTATGTTTACATCTAATATCACCAACAATAGTATTCTGAATACTGTAAGAAATAAGGGATTTATCTGTGGTAATCAGCTCAACAAACAGGTAAAAAATCAATATTAACATTAAGTGAAATAGTTTATTAATTTTATAATTTTATAGGCTTATCATACATTTCAGCCCAACGAGCTGTCAAAAGAAAGTTACATTTTCATCCCTATAAAGTTTCTACGGTACAGGAATTACCATTAGATCACGATAGGCGATTGGAATATTGTCATTGGTTTAATAACAATTCAAGGGACGATGACTTGCTAAACAAACCATTTTTCTCAGATGAAGCCTGATTTTATCTAACAAGCTATATTAATTCACAAAACTATCGTATCTGGTCTGCAGAAAATCCACACGAATTTCAAGAAACGTAATAGCATCCCGTAAAAGTTGGAGTTTGGTTAGCTATGTCCAGGCAACGAATAATAGGGCCAATTTTCTTCGAGGAAACTGTAACAGCCCAACGTTACCAACAGATGTTGGAATTGTTTATTGCAGAGTTACAAGAAAATGAGCTTGAAGCAGGCTATTTTCAGCACGATAATGCTCCAGCACATACTGCTCGACAAACCTGCCAATATCTTACAGTTTTTTGCTGACAGGTTCGTTAGAGCACAAAGATGGCCACCAAGATCGCCTGATCTAACCCCATTAGATTACTTCATGTTCGGCTATCTAAAAAATAGGATCTATAGAAATCACATGCATACCATAGAAGAACTGAGAGATGCATTTTGTCACTTAATGATTATACTAATTGTATGTGATAATTAAAGTAATAAATAAATTAGTTAACACCAGTTAGTACTGAATTGTAAAATCATAATTTAGTAAAGTTAAATTAATTACATTTCATTTTTACAAGCAGAAACACCAATCCATAGTCGTTTATATAATGCGAGTTAAAATATAGGTTACGTTTTCCTTATTTATGACAGATCCGTTTACTTTCTTGTGTTCCAACACTGATTTAGTTCAAACCTTCATTACAACACGCGGCATATACTAACCCTGTTTACTATCTATAGGAGCGGAATTGACAATCATTTTGAATCCTATGAGATTCAAATTTTAAACAGAGAAGTTTAGAATTTAAAATACAAAATATCTAGCAAATATCTTCACATTAATAAAGAGATTTCCTTCCTCTTAAATTCTAATTCAATTATTCTTCCATTTGCTATTTTGTTTTCCAGGAAAGTAAATATAAAAACAGAAAATCTATCTGTGTTGTGTATTTAATGTGTTATTCTATTAATTTTGATATTAATGGGACATAACCAATAAATACAAACAAAATTCACAGGATTAATATTTATTAAGCGCCAACATGAAGTTCTTCAAGTTATTCAGACCCAGGTAGCAAAATGACGTCTAATAAACGTCATTTTATGTCATTCTGCTACCTGGGGAGCGACAACATACGAAAAATTAATTAATTAATTAAGTACACAGAGATTCAAAATGATTGTCAATTCCGCTCCTATAGATAGTAACAGGGTGTAGGTATATGCCGCGTGTTTGTAATGAAGGTTTGAACTAAGTCAGTGTTGGAACATGAGAATGTAAACGGATCTGTCATAAATAAGGAAAGCGTAACCTGCATTTGAACTCGCATTATATAAAGGACTATGGATTGATGTTTCTGTTTGTAAAAATGAAATGTAATTAATTTAACTTTACTAAATTATGATTTTACAATTCAGTACTAACTGGTGTTTAACTAAATTTATTTATTACTTTAAATTATAACATACAATTAGTATAATTATTAGGTGACAAAATTGCATCTCTCAGTTCTTCTATGGTATGCATGCGGTTTCTATAGATCCTATTTTTTAGATAGCCAAACATGAAGCAATCTAATGGGGTTAGATCAGGCGATCTTGGTGGCCATCTTTGTGCTCTAACAAACCTGTCAGCAAAAAACTGTTGAAGATATTGGCAGGTTTGTCGAGCAGTATGTGCTGGAGCATTATCGTGCTGAAAATAACCTGCTTCAAGCTCATTTTCTTGTAACTCTGCAATAAACAATTCCAACATCTGTTGGTAACGTTGGGCTGTTACAGTTTCCTCGAAGAAAATTGGCCCTATTATTCGTTGCCTGGACATAGCTAACTAAACTCCAACTTTTACGGGATGCAATTGCGTTTCTCGAAATTCGTGTGGATTTTCTGCAGACCAGATATTATAGTTTTGTAAATTGATATAGTATGTTAGATAAAACCAGGCTTCATCCGAGAACGATTTGTTTAGCAAGTCATCGTCCCTTAAATTGTTATTAAACCAATGACAATATTCCAATCGCCTATCGTGATCTAATGGTAATAATCCTGTACCGTAGAAACTTTATAGGGATGAAAATGTAACTTTCTTTTGACAGCTCGTTGCGCTGAGTGTATGATAAGCCTATAAAATATAAAGTAATAAACTATTTCACTTAATGTTAGTATTGATTTTTTACCTGTTTGTTGAGCTATTACCACAGATAAATTCCCTTATTTTCTTACAGTATTCAGAAATACTATTGTTGGTGATATTAGATGTAAATATAAACGGTTTGAAAAAATTATAAGATAAATAATCGAAAGATCTACAACACGCACGCCAATGTCGCTAATGTCAAGAAAATTCATTTAATGTATGAAATTTATATGTAGCTAACTTCGCTCATTAAATTGGTAATAAGTATAGATATTTTTTCCGGAAAACGGTTTTTTTCTTACGACAATCATTTTGAATCACATGGTACTTAATAGATTTGGCATCGTTGGATACGATGTCCATAAGAGTAATATTTCCTTCTCACTTGAACTTGACTATAGGCCTTTTTCGCGAATATCTAAACTCTCTGTATATATCATAGATTGAGGTAATTACCTGATGTACTAATTACCAAGACGTTTGCAAAACTCTAAACACTCGAATACAAATTACTTTTCAAAATTAGTATAAAATACCTAATGAGAATAATTTATTACTTTGTTCTAATTCAAATCTAATTTCATAAAACGTCATTCATTCCCAAAAATCTAGATGCCGCTACAATCGCAATAGTAATACACTAAACTTTACGTGTCGTTAGATAGATGTCACCACTAATAAGAATGAATGTTTTTCAATAGATGTCGTTACTCTAAAATATATTTGTACCTTCTCCAATAGGGTTTAATTTATTTGCACGACAGTGAAATAATATCTCACGGGAATTTCCGCACCAGCAATTGTCTGATCGACAGCAGATGGGTTTTGCAAATCACCGATTTTGGTTTGCACGAGTTCAAAGGTATTTCAACGTAAGTTTAACTCTTATATTCGTACTAAATTATATTTTATCCTTCTTGGGGAAAGCTGGAGAAGACGATCCAGATTTCACCGCGAAAGAAGAAAGGCGTTACTTGTATAGAGCGCCTGAATTATTACGTTGCCTTTCACCTCCTTTGAGAGGGAGCCAAAAAGGAGATGTATACTCCTTCGGAATAGTACTCTATGAGATTTTGGGGCGCCGTGGACCTTGGGGACCGCTGGAGAAGCAACCAGTTGGTGAGGAATGAAACAATGTGATCGGTGTTATCTTTGTGTAAAATAAACAGAACAACTAAGGGCAGAATTTTACAATTTGCTTTGCTTCTGTGCTCATGGATTGATGTAGAAATAATTGGGGAATTGAAGAGGGAATCGGCGACACCCTTTAGGCCACCATTAGAAGTACTGGAGGTGCAAGATTATATTCTACGCTGCATAAAATCGTGTTGGCACGAAGAACCGGATCAAAGACCTGATATACGCTTCGTTAGAGTCATGCTAAAGGAGATGCAGGTAAATCCGAAATCTTGCGAAGAGATTTTGCCATTTGGATTAAAAATTTTCAGGCTGGTTTAAAACCGAACATCTTCGACAACATGCTGGCGATCATGGAGAAATATGCTTACAACCTTGAGGGACTGGTACAGGAGAGGACCAACCAATTAACTGAGGAGAAGAAGAAGACAGATGCCTTACTCCATAGGATGCTCCCAAAGTATTAAAGGTCTTTAAAATTATCAAAATTCTACTGGAATTATTTCCAGATCAGTGGCCGAGGCGCTGAAACGTGGTGATAGGGTTGAGGCTGAAAGTTTCGATTGCGTCACGATTTACTTCAGTGACGTAGTGGGTTTTACGGAGTTATCAGCTAATAGTACGCCGTTACAAGTCATAGATCTCCTGAATGATCTTACACGTTATTCGACTCTATAATCTCGCATTATGACGTATATAAGGTCAGTTCTAAACTGTTTTTTATTGTTGTTGTGAGCCGTTTGAGCGGATGTTTCCGGAAAGACTGCAGGGGCTCTTGGCTTTTCGTATTTGATCTTCCATTTCTTTTACCCGAAATTACCACCTTACAGAATGTATAAGCGTTCTCTGACTCTAATCAGCCTC
>RXPK01000422.1:0-80630 GCA_004143645.1 Protaetia brevitarsis | reverse complement strand
TTTGATGACTTTGGAGCGCGATATTTATTTTCAATGATTAAATTGATTTTTAATTTTTTTATAACCTATTAATTTGTTGCATTTGGTAGTTGTAACTTCAGTGCTTATGTAATAAAAAAAAAACATTATTTTATAGCATACTACAATATACAAGAGAGAAAATAAAATAGGAAGTTACAATAGTATATCATTCTTAATAAAATCTTTCATATTGTTATATAATACATTTTCATCATGATATTATAGCATCGTATTATAGAAAGATAGAATGAGTAGATGTAACGGACGAAGCCTCTATTCTTCAACCATCGCGGGTTAAAATGCGTCTGTGTAACGAATTTTATTTCGTCCCCTGAGATAAAGTTTCCAGTATAATATAATCAAGGATGTTATCTTTTGTGTTCCATATAAAGGAAACCAAAACAAAGAACGTAAACCACAACATATGCGAAAATACAATTATGATAATATTACATCTAAGAAATACATAGGCACAAGATGTCTGTGAAAATCTTCCCTAGGTAAAATTCGAATTATTTTCAGTAACTTCAGCATAAAGATATCGTATTAAAAACGTATTTTAATGTAGGTAATAGAAAATCATAAGCAAGTTTATGCTTGAACGTTTTGCAAGTCACTAAAAATAATAACGGAAAATTACTTTTCGATTTTCTTTCGTTAACAAGACACGTTTTCGCATCAGGGAATAGACGAGCGCTAATGATCTTTGAATAACTTTAATTGGAGGGTTTCAAGTTTGCTTTGAAGTGCTTTTCACTATTGGAAGCAGATAAGGAGGAGTGGATGAGCTCTCTTTTAAGTTTTTTTTTTTTTTATAAAATATTGAAGGATGTATTAGCTAAGTTTTTTAATTAAAATGAGAAGTTAAAATTGAAAAAGTACGTACAAAGATGACGACATGATTATTATCTATTCTATCAAAGACTATACATGATAATTCTAGATGTATGCGACAAATTTTATAAGCTGGCTCCTAGTGTTATTATGATCATAAAAGTTCATATGAATGCGTGTCTTAAACGTCTTAGTTTTAAAGTTACAGGGTGTTTAATACTAAATTGAAGATTTTGTTGTATTATAAGCAACAATATTATTTTTTTCAGCGAAAAGGACGTAGCGGCATTTTTTTTAATATATATTGCTGTGTTTCATAAGAGGGAAACCATCAACCATATTGAAATGTGATTTTTATTTTATGTACGCACCTGTTTGTAAGTCCAGTATAATTTGGATTAAATCGTATTAGTAGTCATGGAAGTTCAATATAATTCATCGTCTGACAACTGTACGATAGCCTGGTATCCTAGGTATCTATTTTAATTGAATGGGGAGTGACTCAATGTAATTCGTTGAAAGAAAATGTATGAAAATCCTTGGTTACGTGTGGGTTGTTGATGAAAAGTCTTAGAAAAAGCTGTGTCATTTCTCATCAAATATAAATGAATTAAACCATATTGCCGGGTATATCTGGTATTGAAGGGGATAAATTCACAAATTTGGTGTTTACTATACTTTGGTGTTTATATATACTACATGGGAGGGTGCATGTGTTTGCTGTTCCGAATCTAATCATACATCCTGAATGTAACGAAGGAGGTGAATATACGAGCGAATCTGGATTGTCACTACAAGGAAATCACATTCGGAGGTACTCTGGCGTCTGTACGAACCGATAAACGAGGTATCTGGTCAAAACATTGTTTAAATTATTATATAAATGAATGTATTGGTATAACTTTGATAATATTTTGAGGTTATTATTATTTCGTATGATATTAAAATTCTGAGCTTTTATAAGTTGGGCAACGTGGTGTGTGGTTTTCTATTCTCTTATGATGGCGCGGGATATTTTAAAAGTTTCTTTTTGAATTAAAGAATCTAAATTATACTGGATAATTGATAATACTTGTTTGAATATTCCAAATAACTATACTCACCTTGAGTAAGAGTTCTCATACTATTTATATGTTTCTGATATAAACTTATTAATGAATTATACATGTTATTAATGATTGCACTGTTTTATTAATGGAATTGTATTGTGTCTATCATTGTAGGAAGGTATCTGCAAAGAAAATGCAGATCTAATTAGAAATTTATTTATTTATTTTTTCTTTTCCGTAAAAATATTAGCCGGGAAAATCACGATAATATATTTATATGTCTTAGGGTGAGTTTAATAATGTTACTTTAAAGCTTTAAAATTACTTTCAATTAAAGTGCTAAAGTGACATTTATTATGAAACCGGCCCTTACACCAATTATATGAAGTTTAAATTATTTCGTAGGAGATTGACATCCGTTATAGATTTTATTGATCCAAATATTTTTCAATCATCAGCATAAATCAAAGCAGAGCATGAAAGAGATGCAAGAATTAATAAAAAATATAAAGAGTACTGGTCCTAAAGTCGAACCCTGCGATACTCCACAGGAGGGATATAAATTATGAGACTGATAACACTGTCCAACACAATTTTTTGTGGATTTCATGAGAGTGGCAGGTATAATCTGTACTAATAAAGGTAAACACACAGACGAATACTAACTTTTGATCTAGTCCCTTTAAAAGTGGTCGATGTAGAATCAGGGATAACTTGTGGTTAAGCAATCGCCAGCATAATTTTTTACTGTAATCCTATCAAATTCAAAGGAAACCGAAATAAAATACAAATAACTAAACCTTGTTAGTTTTAAGTTGTGTCTAAAGGGTAATAACTGTGACGTAAATTTTGTTTTACACATAGCCATGGTAAATGAAAACATGTACAACACTCTCACAGAAACGAATTCATCTGCTCATTATTATATTTGTGGAGACAAATCAACAGAAATGAATAAACCCATAGAGAAAACACCACAAAGAGAATACGTCCGCTTTGGGTTATCATCCCTTCATGCTTAATACATTAAAGTGTTTGAGTTGTTATTACATATATCATGCGAGTTGCCATTTAAGTATTGCCAAATTATGGGGAAAAAGACGACTTTTAACAGAAGAAAAACAAAGAACTAAAGCGGACATCAAAACTTAAATGGAGATAATTGTTGATACTACGAGGCATGAGCTTGGTTCCTCGAACAGCACAAAATTATTCGTAAAAATAGGTTAGTCCACACCCGCAAGTCCTTCCGAATTGCTACATACAGAGATGAACAGCTTGCTATGTCAGATCCCTTTCTAGTAACTAAAAGAAACTTATAGGCCTAATAAAGTAGGCTCTGAAAGACGTATTTGAACAAGATGTTGTTCCTTTATCAAGTCATTCGAATGTAAGTGATTTCGATATTAATATAGACATATCTGTCGAGGAGTTAGAAAAACCTTCCAATGGTTCAGATTCGTCCCATTCAGATTAAGTTTCAAATATGTTATTGATCATTTAAGAGAAAAGTTGCGTTAATCGATGTTTAAACAACTATTTTCCAAAACTGTAAAAATTGTAAAACTCTAGTTTAGTAGTTTCTAACTCCAAAACAGTAATTTTACTTAAAGATTAATAATGTTGCTTTGCTACCTTTTTCAATAAATGTTTGTGCCAAAAATACATTTTTTTTACTTTCTCTATATAATTGGCTACTCAAAAACTTCATCGCACCTTCCAAATAGGCATGCTGTGTACTGATTGAATTTAATGAATTTTGCAAAGTGAAATTAACAAGGAAAAAAAAAAAAATTAAACTAGCTAGCTCAACGGATAAAATTTTTAAAAGGCAAAAGAACAATTAACCTCAAGGTTACCCTCGCGAATTAAAACTTGTATCTAACCACGAAAAGTAAATTGTTAGTGAATGAAAACTGACTTCCTTAATTACCGTAATTGAAAAGGTTTTAAAAAATTAAAATAACAGAATTTTTAAAACAACGAAGATAATTAACATACAAATTTATTTTATAAAATGGGTAAAATTACAAAATGGCAACAATGATTTACAAAAATACGTCTACTCACGCTAACAGTCGACCAAGGAACTGCCTGACAAAACTCTACAACCGTATTTCTAACAACAATAACGCAAACGCACAATTTACCGACAAAATCTAGTAGAAAACGCATTCAATAGAACTAGCAAACGCTAGACATCTAAATGAATGAAATTAATATAAAAAAAAACTTAATTAAATAAATCAAACAATTAACTCATTAACTAAGTCTATACAAACTAAAATTAATTGTGAAAAATTCTCGGTACGATTCAGCAGTTTTTGGCAAAACAAAATACGCAACTCAAGATACACTCAGCAAACATGGGTTGCTAACCATAGCAATACGTATAATATTGCTTAACATATTATACATATTGCCCACTCAGCTCGCAAAGTTTCTGATACATTTGTTTTAATTTCGGATTCTTAATAACCTTATCCTGCTAACTACAAGTATCGTTTTACCTAGAATTAGATTAATAAGAGTAACTTCAAGATTTCTCACTTACTGCAAACTAATTTCAGTTTCTCCATATGGAAAATAAAATGGGGTATCTATCACAATACCTTTTTATCTCTAAATTCCACTTACAACGTCTTTCTATCTTTAAAAGTAACCGTGATATGATTTTTGTCCTCATATTCCATGTGTTCGGCGCACTGTGCGTCGGCTCCACTAATGCAGACTTAGTAGATTTGCCCGTTTGATAGGCGTGCTGACAGGGGTGCAACGGCATCCGCTCCAAGATATCTATAATTATCTACTGCCTTTTTCCACAGTTTTCAAAAAGAATGATGTAAGATCTGTGGGATTTAGGATGCGTAATGTCCTTTTTCCCTGTCTTTGGTATGAAGGTGACATTATTGCAATTACTAATTAAATTGTACTGCTTTAAATTGACCAAACTGCATAAGCAAAAGAAAAGGTGATGCATTTAGAACAAGAATTTGGGTTGCTTGAAAATAAAGGCAGGTTGAAATCGCCTAATAATAAAAGCTAGTTTGTCAAGTAAGAAGATTTGAAGGGTTTCGCAAAAGATTATGTAGTCTTGATGCGAAATGCTTGGTGCTACATAATCAGCAATGACCAGAATCGTAAGTACATTGGCAAGTGACAACATCAATCATAGGAGTGAGTTCTGTAATTGGGGCTGTATCAATAATATCAAAAGTAATTTTGTTAGATGAAGCAACCAGCACTCCACCACATCCACTGGATCGATAAATAAACCTTTTCTATCACATCTGGCAGTGCTATAGTTATCTGGCAGAAATTCGGTACTGTGGAATGAGTCATCAAGTCAGTAATTACGATAATAGGGGAATTACCGGAAAATAGAAGTGAGTGGAAAAAATATCTAGAAAGAAATAATATTTTCCCTCTCCGAAATACAAAAATAATAATGCCTAAGGGAATTAATCCCTCGGCAGCGAAAGCTGACGAAATGGTGACAACGAACAGAAAGAACTAATATATGTGCTAATAGGAAAGAATTTAATCCTATAGCAAACAGAGTTATCACGTGCTTATTGGATGCTCTTCACACGTGTTTGACCAAGTATTCAATTCCCTCTGAAGCTAAAGTAACGTGTTTGCGCCATCTGATATGTGTTTCCTTAATATAAACATGTTTTATCACGTTCTAAGTACTATGGATTTTGGTCCCTGTAAACGCTACCTTCATATAATGTGGGAAATATGCAGTAATAGCAAACTATGCGCCAGAATAATCTACCTAGATTATCTATGATTACTGCTGAATGGAAATCTCCCTTACTTACAAGTATTCTAAGTACATTACCTAACGTTCAATGCAAAGTGGGCTGGTGCGGAACGTTCCCTGTCGAGTTTATAAATTCTGCGGCTTACTACAAGACCAGACGATAAGTTTCTGTTCTAAGTTTGAAGTTATGACTCACATTGAATATAGCACGTCCTTATAGTGTCTAATCCATAACAATTACTTTGAATAGATGTTTCAAATTTGCTCCGCTAATTCTGATTATGTATTGTAACGCTACAGAGTAGCATACAGCCCGGATTAAAAAAAATAAATTTTAAAAGAAATACATTAATTAAATCAGTAAAAATCAATTTTTAACATCCCAGTGTCATCTATATTTATTAATTTTGAATTAAAAGTGTGCTCTCTCACAAGCCAGATGGCATGCAGGGCGAGAAATTCCGATAGAGGCGCGTTGACATCAAAAAAATAACGAATAGCTAGTTACCCCTCTTATTATTTCAGTACGTATCAAACAGGCGTGGAAGACTGTTGCCAAAATGTCCTCTCCTTCAAATTGCATGTTAATGACCAGTTTAGATGATGTCGTAGGCACAATAGTGTTGTACCTCAATGGTAATCAATCTCTCATTTATATGAAAACATTTAAGTGTGGATAAAAGTGATTTTATTTAATAAAAATTCTAAATGTGAATTTGTGTAAAATCAGACATAAATCTAAGGATATTCTTATCTCAGATAAGTTCGTGAGTCCGCTTAATTAATAAGACTAACGTTTTATTAGTAATTCCACTTTTTGCAATATAAATTCAATATCTAGAACGTAAATACGTTTGATTAAATTTTAAAATTCCATCGCTTTCTGAACGTTCAAACGGGAGTTAAGCTAGGCTTAAAAAGACGTGTGAAACAGAATGGCCAACTTTGGCGGTAAATTACTAGATATTGGTTCGTATCTTAAATACATATCAAATACTTATTCCTAGAATGCTACCAATTTATACAAATTTCCCCAAGTAACTGCAAACCGTTTAGCAATGATACAAATAAATTTCTAACCCCAAAATTTGCTGAACGTATTAATATGAAATTTCTTATAAGTATCATAAAATTTAGATTTGATGATATTTGATGAAGGAATACCTTCTACAAGGACGAATTCTGCGGACATCGGTGTGGTCAGAAATGGTCGGATATCTGGGTATAGGGGCCCTGGTACATCGTAGGTACTTCCGATCACGGAGGATGGCTCGATCAGGACAGGAACATATCAGCAGACTCGGGAAAAACGTCGTTGGAGAAAAATTACCCAAAAAGTTGTAGGTAATTTGGATAATATTTATGTGATGAACTTTGTTTAACCAATAACAATTATTTTTAGGGTTGTAATTTAGGATAAACTTGGATTTTATCAAAGTAGCCGTTAAATTTTACGAAACAAATTGAGACATGTCTGGCTCTGACAAAGATTGGGTAGTGAATGGTTTCGAATTGAAAACTTTTTAACCGACTTGAAAGCGATTGTCTTCAACAAGGAGTCCAACTGTCTGTGAAAATCCGTTAAATTAAACGAAATGAGGGGAACATGCATTGTTTAATACATGAGAATGCCCATGTGACCGAATGGACTGTCGAATGTTTAAACGAAATAAAAATAAATAATAATTGCAAAATACTGGAATCACCTTACAATTAAAATATAATAAAGGTATGTGTCTCGGAATTATGAGAAAAATACATTTGAAATTTTTAAACACTTATTACTATGTAAAATTAACAATCTTAAAATTCATTGCTGTACACAAAGGTAGGCAACCATTTATACACATAGAATTGTCACAGAACCCAATTTCCAGCAATTTCCCATGTCTTTCTGTTGATATATCAAAGCAATTGGACTGCCAATGCATATACAAACATTATTAAACTAAATTTAAATGACATAAATACACTGTAAAAAAAAAATAAAAAATGTTCATTTGAATTATATAAGTATACTATTCAAATTCTAATATTCATTTTCGATGTGTAGGTATATCACTGCTGGCCATCTTATTTCCTCAAGGGAATATTCTGAAGGAAAATGCCTTGAAGGACTTGCCAAATGCAGAGATTTCCTACATCACCTGGACATCGTCTGGCTGTCTGCTGCTACATTTTATATCCTTTTTCTTATAATATCTAATTAGTTTTAAAATATAACTAAGTAAAATAGTAACTTTACATTTAAATAGTATCGAGTATGCATTCCATTACAGTATACTCTTATTCCGGAATAAAATTTATTATTATTTTCTAGCTAGTAAGCTGCGTGTGTTCTTGCATTTGCTTATATGAATTGAATGATTCGCTAAATTCAAATCAAATCTTTCCAGGAAGGAGTACGAATGAGCTCTGTGTATGATTCGCAATTGTTTTGAATGCAGGAATCGCTCCTCGTTTTCCAAGTGATTTAGTCGACCAAACAAATTGATTCCTTACAGACCTTTGGTTCTGACGCGCCCAAATAACAAGTTAAAGCAAATAAATAGCTGGTGCTTTTCACAATTTTTTCTTTGTGATCTAAAAACTCTAATAAAAACTAATAACTAACAAGAGGGCACCCAGTAAGAATACAAATTAATGATTAGATTCTAAAATATTTTTTATTCTCTTAAAATAATTAAAGAATTACCACCTTGATCAGTGGTTTTTCCCTTTATATCTTGTTTTTGTGATCTTATTTGCGAATCCAAATAAATAAGTAAAGGAAGATAAAATAAGAAAAAAGAATTTGACATTCCTTTGCAAGAATTCTTTTTCTGTGGGTGTGTGACTGCTTTGCCTTGTGCATCTTTGACTTTTACCATTTTAATGTGTTTTTGTATGTTTTTGAGTTCTCTCTGACAATAAAATAAAAATAAAACCTAACCTATGTAAATACGGCACTTTCGAGATTTTATTTGATTGACAAACTCAAAACATGTATAATGTTTTTTGTTTTGGCTATATCACCAACTGTTCTAATCTTTATGGTAGGGTGAGAGCCACATTCGATTTCGACATTGTCAGAAAAAGCTTTTTTTATCACTATTTTTTCTTTCCTCAATAATCATGGAAGTAATAAAACATGTGATTTTAAATTTTACATTCGGATTCCTTGCGAGGCAATTTTTACCTCGTTCCTAAGTGCGTAATTCCGAATGTCGCCCGGAGGCGCTACATAAACCAGCAATTTACCAAGAACTCGGACGGTATTACTAAAAAAAGGTGCGGGGGTTCCCAGTAGCAGCGTAATCAGTGTAACGAATTTTATTCGCTCGTGTCGTCTGGCCGACTTAATTCGATCTCGTTATTATTTAATTCAGTGAGATTGCGAAAGTTAATTTACACAAGTTGATTTTTTTTTATTACTTGATACGTCTGCTTATTTGCTTGGCGTTTTTTATTTTTATTATTTTTTCATTAAGACAATCATATTGCATTGATTTGCATAAAAGAAATATTAGTTGGATAAGCGAAGTACAAAATCTGTTAAGAGTTTAAGAAAGGAACAGTCTTGCAAATCACTTTAAATCAATAGTACTGTATCTTATATTAATGATGAGATTCTATCCATATCTGTAGGGCCTGCTTATCTGTAAGTCTATAAGCATGTTTTTATTATATATGCTTACAGATTTAGAGAAAATCTTACAGGTGCTACAGATATCTCTAATTAATATAAAATTTAAGTCACTTAGTCGCAATAAGAATAAATGAAAACTCGAATTTTATTAATCGCAAGGTATATGTAACAGCACTTACAGACATTTCAGCAGATGGGTGGTCTATGAAGATCATTTCCGACTCTTCTCCATCCAGTAGTACTGAAACTGTTCTTTCTCCGAATTCATCATCTGTAAAAATAAATATAGAATTTAAGTATCTATTAAGAAAAAAAAAAAAACCCTAAAAAATAAAAAATTCTAAAAATTATGTTACGAAGTGTTACCAATTAGAATGAAATTCTTGTAAACGACATATGAAGACGAATATAGCATTTTTAATGTTAAAAAAATATGATTTAAGACATTTTTTAATGTATGTACCTTCTCTCCAGATGTTTTCCAAAAAAACATTTTCATTAAAAAAAAATCACCCCCTTCCTCGCGCACCCCTACCAATGTAAAAAAATGCGATCCAAAGAATCATCCTGTCCCCCTCTCACCCCTTCTAATGTTAAAAAATATATGATTTAATGTGCCCCTCTCCAGATGCTTTGAAAAAAAATATTATTTAAAAAAATAACCCCCTTTCTCTCTCATCCCTTCGAGTATTAAAAAAAAATAGTATGATTTAAAACATTTCTAATGCGTCTCCTCCGTCGATGTTTGAAAGAAAAAGTATCATTAAAAAAATCCCTCCAGATGTTTTGAAAAAAAAAAAAAAAGAAAAAAAAGAAAAAAAAGTATCATTAAAAAAAATCCCTCCAGATGTTTTGAAAAAAAAGAAAAAAAAATTAAAAATCATCCGTGTCCCCTTCTCATCCCTTCCAATATATATAAAAAAATTAATTATTTTAAATTATTAATTTATATATTTAAAAAATTAATCATCGCCTATCCCCCTCACCCCTTCTCATATTAAAAAAAAAAGTATGACTCAAAACATTTATAATGTATTTTCTCCCCCGATGTTTAAAAAATAATGTTGTCATTTAAAAAATCATCCTTTCCCCTCCACCGCTCCCAATGTTAAAAAAAATCTGATTTAAAACAGTTTTAATGCATCTTCTCTCCAGATATTAAAAGAAAATATCACTTAAAAAAATCATCCGTACCCCTTTCATCCCTTTTAAGGTTAAAAAAAAATTATGTAAAACATTTTTAATGCGTCTTCTCTCCCGATGTTTAAAAAAAAATGTATTTAAAAGAATCATCCTGTCCCCCTCTCACCCCTTCCAACGTTAAAAAATATATGATTTAATGTGTTCCCTCTCCAGATGTTTTGAAAAAAAATATTATTTAAAAAATTAACCCCCTTTCTGTCTCATCCCTTCGAGTATTAAAAAAAAATAGTATGATTTAAAACATTTCTAATGCGTCTTCTCCCTCGATATTTGAAAGTATCATTTAAAAAATCCCTCCAGATGTTTTGAAAAAAAAAAAAAAAAAAAAAAATCATTTAAAAATCATCGGTGTCCCCTTCTCATCCTTTCCAATATATATATATAAAAAAAAATATTTAAAACATTTTTAAGGCGGCCCTTCTGCAGCTATCTGAAAAAAAATTATTATTTAAAATTATTAATTTATTTATTTAAAATTAATCATCGCCTATCCCCCTCACCCCTTCTCATATTAAAAAAAAAAGTATGATTCAAAACATTTTTAATGATTTAAAGCATTTTCAATGCATCCCCTCTCCAGATACTTTGAAAAAAAAACTATTATTTTAAAAATCACCCCCTTTCTCTCTCAACCCTTCGAGTATTAAAAAAAAAGTATGACTGAAAACATTTCTAATGCGTCTTCTCCCTCGATGTTTGAAAAAAAAAATGTCATTAAAAAGAATCATCCCCCGTCTCTCTAGATGTTTTGAATAAAAGAAAAAAAAAATATTTTATTAAAAAATTATTAAAAAATCATCCGTGTTCCTCTCTCACCCCTTTCAATGTTAAAAAAAAATCATCCCTTCCCCCATATGATTCAAACATATTGAGGCGTCCTCTCCCAGGGTGTTGTGAAAAAAACAATAATTTTATCATTAAAAAAAATTCCAATCTCAAGTTGTCGGGAATCAAGATTTCCCCATAAGCATCGGCATGAGAAATCTCGTCCCGAAACATAGCACAATCAAGTAGTTTGTAATAACTTAATGATAAATGCAACAAATATTACGAACAAAAAGTACACAACACACCCATCGGGCATCTACGGGTGTACTAGTTTAATCATACAATGCAAAAAATATTGCAAAAAGTTTTAAATGTGATAGAAATTTGATCGCAATTGCTTTCAACATCCACATATCCAATACGTATCCCAATTAAAAAATTGTAAAAAGATCCATTTCACCTCAATTACGCGATACTCTAACGTTATCCGGGGAGAGCCTAAATTGGATTAATTTCCGCTGAAAAGAATTTAGCGAAGATAATAACGTTCGATCGGGACTTTAAAAATCCGGCAACGAGGCCAATTTATTTCGTTTCCTGTAGATTTCTTCCGCAATTAGGCATCGAGGAAGGGAATATAAAATGATTCCGCGGCCCTAACGGCATTCCACTGTCAACTTTTATGTTTTGAAGAATCGTTCCTAATGGCATAATTAAGGCGGCATCTGGGAAACGCGGGTCGCCAGATAAAGAGGAAAGTCACTTAACTAGATGATAATAACGTGGAACTACCACGCTTTCAAGTGGAAACTGTTTTAAGTTAATTTAAATTTAGTACCTACCTGCTGCGCGCAGCGGTGCCGTTATTTCGTTTTATTAATTTCTGCCGAATCGTGTTTCTTGGTGCAGTAGTTTAGGTTCGTTAGTAATTTAATACTTTATTCATGCAAAACAAAAATCATTTGAAATTTAAATCTTACGAATTTGGAATTGGACTATAACGAAGAGCGCCCAGACTGTCTCCCACTGAATCGAATAAAACATTATTCCGCTTGTTAGTTTAAGGGGTCAAGTCAACCCTTGAAATTTCAACGATTTTAGTATTATTTTCCTGGTAGTGGCGCAAATTATCATGAGCTACTTGGAGAACATAGTTTTCGTGAATTTTTCATTATCGTGATCAAATTTGCAATCTTAGTAGGCGACGATTCTATAATGACAATGTCTTTTTTTTATGTTTAATCGTGTTTAGTATATGTAATTAAATTATTTGTAGAAAATAATGTTTTCAAAAGAAGAATTAGTTAGTGTGGTGTCTGCACTATTAAAATGTGACAAAACACTATTTTCTGGTGTCACTTATGTATAGTCAAAAACATCCAAACGTTTAAAGAAAACCTAATGTGCTCCCTCTTAAAAGACTGAAGGACCGCAATTACTGAAGAAAAAAAAAACGAATTTTCAATAGTAGGCGGTGTTGTTAAATCTTATAATAATACATATACATTTTGAAGAATGGTTAATCTCTCTAATAGTAAACGAGTTGAGTTAGGTATAAGAAACCTAACACGGACTTGCCTTTATTTAGTCTGTACAATCAAAATATGTCATAATAACAACTTTGGTGCATAACGTTTCTTTCAGTCACCCTGTATACTTCAAAATAATTTTGAAATGTGGTCCCTGTATAACCCTTAACAAAAAAAAAAATTTAAAATACAGGGTGATTCTCAATATATGCGATAAACTTTAAGAGCTGATTCCTGAGGTTATTTTGATCATAAAAGTTCATATGAATATATGTTTAAAACGGTTTGATTTTAAAGTTATTGAATGTTTAATAATAAATTATGAACTATGACTAACACGATATAATATCAGAGTTGGTTCTTCAAAAACTATTGTGTTGAGAGGGAATTGTTTATTTGTCATTTCAATATTTGTCAATAGTTGTCAGAGTATTCATTCAGTTTATTGCCAGTTTTTGTTTTTTAAAATGAATTACACGAATGCTGAGATGTGTGATATGCATTTCGTTTACGGTCTTGCCAATGGAAATTCGCGTGCTGCTAGACGTCTTTATGAAGAACGATACCCGAACCGTATCATCCCGCATCATTCAATATTTGCCCGTCTTCACCAACGTCTTAATGAAACGGGAAATTTAAAAAAAAAACGGACGACTGATAACGGGCACCCATCTATAGTGAGAATTTCACAAGTTGAAGAAATGATACTAAATGAAATTGAGGAACATCCTACTACAAGCACCAGAAAAATTGCGTTTGCTTTAAACATTAGTCAGGCCACAGTTTGGAGAATATTGAAAGATCAACTATTGTATCCATCACATTCAACGGGTGCAGGCACTTTTGCCGACAGATTTTCCGCTAAGAGTAGCTTTTTGTCAATGGATACAACACAAAATCGCACAAAATCTTGAATATTTGGCTCAAATATTCTTCACTACTTTCTCTAGAAACACGATTATTAATTTTCATAATAATCACATATGGGCCGAAGAAAATCCGCACGAACTAGTGAATGCCCGTCATCAACATTAATTCTCTGTCAATGTGTGGGCCGGAATTGTTGGAGATCACTTGATAGGTCCACATTTTTTACCGATGCGGCTAAATGGCGAGGTATACTGCAATTTTCTTGAAGAGGAGCTACTACTACTGCTGGAAGAAGTTCCGTTGCAATTAAGATTACAAATGTATTTTATGCATGACGGTGCTCCAGCGCATTTTAGTTTAGTTGCTCGCGAGTGTTTGGACAATACGTATCCAGATCGGTGGATAGGGTGGGGAGGTCCACAACCGCGGCCTCCTCTGTCTCCAGACTTAAATTCTTTGGATTTTTTTCTCTGGGGTCACCTTAAATCATTAGGTTATACGACTCCCATTGAAAATATCGATGAACTGAGAAATCGTATTATCGCAGCTTTTCAAACAATTCGAAATACTCCTTTGTATTGTAGAACGGACTCGCCAGTCAATACGACGGAGGATAGAAGCTTGTATTGCAGTTGGGGGCGTCATTTTCAACAGTTAGTATAAGTTAAGTTTGTTTTACTAATTATTTTGTTAATTTATAATAAAAACATTAATTATGTTAACTTACTATTAAACATTGTACAACTTCAGAACTAAGCGATTTTGGACATATGTTCTTATGAACTTTTATGATCAAAATAACCCCAGGAATCAGCGCTTAAAGTTTGTCGCATATATTGAGAATCACCCTGTACATTACCACTCTTCGTATATAAACCAACGCGAATATAGTGGCCCACCCTGTATACAGATGTATCTTGTGTTATAAACCATGAGAAACTAATGTGATATATGTACATATGATTATAATACTAGATACGGATCAACATATTTTCTTTTTGCTTAAGAAAATGCTTAAACAATATTTATTTACTAAGTTCAGGAATCTATAAGGAGCAATTAATTGTTAATTTATTTTAGTTTATAATTTGTTATTTACATTTTTAGTCTATTCTATGTATGACGTATTGTATTTGACCTGACTCCATATCTTATTCGCTCTTTAAACTAAATAAATTATTATTATTAATATTCTCAATTAAGTCGTGCTGCGCATTTATACGCACCTGTATCAAAATTCGAATCCTAATTTGACATAAAAGCAATCTAAATAAGCGCCCAATCAAAAATAACGAACCCAATTACCAACTTCATATCGAGTCAATTTCCTGTACTAAACAACCACTGTTGACCTGTGCAAATCCTAAAAGCTGAGAATGGTATTTCGTAAATCACAATAACGTAACACATAACGGAGTTTTTTTCATCGCTTATATAAGATTACATAACTGACATTTCGGAGGTTTATGATAATTTATGAATCAAAAAAAAAATCTTACAGGATTCTATTTAAAAGAGAAGAGTTTTTAATAATAATAATAATAATAATAAAAACAACTATCACAGTGTTTGTTGTATTCTAGACAGAAAACACAAAAAAATAATTTCTTAGTGTCATGTTGACAGTACCGAAACAGTCATATATTTTGGACAAAAAAAAATGCGTAGAATCAAAAAATGCAAAAATATACAGGGTGTTTAAATTTAAAATTTCGAAATTCTTTCCATAAAACTAAGTTATAAAAAATGACAATATAAGTTAGACCACGAATAAGAACTACTACAATAGTACATTAAAGAACTCATTCATAATGGTAGTTTTTTAAAGGAAGAGTCAGAAAGGCTTTATGAAACGAGTTTCTTTATGGTAATTTTTCTAATTTGCAGATTAATCGCTTTTTTTAACTTAAGATATATCGGTAACTTCTTTATAAACCTATTACATGCTAGTACGATTATAAGTCATAAATACACTTTGTCAGGTGCGTTTATAACTTTATTATAATTTCAAACTAGAAAAAAAAAAAAAATAAAGAGCATGCAACACGAGATAATACCATAGGGAAAACACCATCGCAATACTAAAAAAACCGTTTTTGTGCGCCACCTACCGGAATTGAGGAAACTAGTCGCGTAAGGCGGCAAATTTAAATTAATGAAAAAATCGCGCATGCATTTGACTCTAAGTTTGCAGCTTTATGAATGAACTGGAACAGATACAACAATAAACGCAATTAGAGAAACAGATATGGAACACTATTGTTATTTTGATGTAAAATAATGATCATAAATCGATGCATTTTAAAATGAAATGGAAAAATGGAAGTACAGATATTATCCGTTGTTTGAATGTTGGTGATTACTATAATTATTTTTAACAAAGAGTTGGGTCATTAATTAGTAATATGAAGGAGTAAAAGTAATCAATGTTTCTATTTATTTCTTATCGATTTAATAAATTTATTCTTATAAACATTAAATTCGGCACATTTTTATAGAATCTGGTGCTTATTTTGGCCACATGGCACAATTGCACAATCACATTATGGAGTGTCTTAATTTTAAATGACACTTTAACAGGGAAAAATTACATATTTAACAAACTCGGCGAATGTCATATTATTCAGTATTATGTATACAATTCATAAAATTAATTTTGCAGTAAGTACAAGATTTTGTAAATATTTAATAAACATAACATGTGCATATAATTTTATTATATGTAACGATTTAATGATGCTTTTTTGGTTTTGTAAATTCATCATTGTAGGTCATTAAAATGATTCCCAAAATGTTTGCGACAATTTATGGTGTATATTCTGTATTATTGCCCAAATGCAAATGCTCCGAAAATGGCAAATACAGTGCCGACAACTTTTAAAAAAAATACATCATCGAAGTCTGATAGGATATTCATACCACCGAATTGTTGCATTTAAAATTCATTTAAAATTTTATTTTACATTTCTCTTACCCTGTATATACACATAATCCTCTTAACATTCCTTTAGGTATTATTTTGTTTCTTACGGAAAATTCCATTCTAAAAATAGAATCCTCTAAAAACACGCCCCCGAAATTTTAATCTGCGCATTCTTTCATAAACCTAGTGCATGGCAACCAATAATATTAATTTCTCCCTCCTACCCCATCTTCTGATTGGCACCCGCTCGGACGCCATAAACATTTTTTGCGCGAAATTATTCTTCGATCGACACCCCTATTGAACGTATCGGAAATCGATACTAGTAATTATTCAACGATCCTAGTTTTGTTATCGGCAAAAAGCGCCCTTGTGCGACTTGTGGGTCGCTTAATTTTTTTTTTTCTTGTGTAACGGACTATAATTATTTTATTTTTTTATTGTTAACTTATTTTCTCTTCAAAATTTACGTTTGCTTTGGCTGTTATTTCCTTTGTTTTTTTTAACGATTACAATATTTTGAATAGCATTAAATTATGGTTTCTGTGCATGCTCGATCCGAGTGGGCTAGCCACTGTAGAGTACTTTTTAAGATACCGTCACGTATCTCCTATTTTGTTTTTAATTTAATCGATATTTCAAAATTTCAAAGTCTTAATTTGGTTAACTTCATTGTGTAACATATTTTTATTATTTTTTTTTTTGAACGCTATATATTTCATTTTTTTAATTAGTTTTAATATAGCTATCACTTTTTTTTTTTATTCCCTGAGATGATTTAAATTTGTGAACCTCAAAGTTTTAATAAATATAAGTCATTTTAATATTGGTAATTGTCTTAATTACTGCTAATATATCACTTTTTACCTTTTTAAATAGTTTTTTTCCTCAACCTTTTATTGTTACGGTTTAATAATCTAAACCTGTAATAAATTTGAAACATAGTTGAGATTAGGTTTTCGTCAATTTTGTTCTTCTACAGTATCTAAATTCTTTAAATTTTAACCATTGAAACAATAGGCAAAAGAAAAGTGCACCAAAAGTTCCACCTTCAAAAAAAATGTGTATCTACTAAGCATAATTTTAATTTATTTTTAGAAACCCTTATTTAATCTTTTTATCTAGATATTTACTTATAGATATGCGATATTGAAAAGCGCTGCAGTGTCGACAACTTTTAAAAAAATACATCATCCAAGTCGAATAAGAAGAAATTCATACCACCAAATTTGAAACATAATCGAGGTCAGATTTTCGTCAATTTTATTCTTCTATGATACCTACTCAATTCTTTAAATTTTAACCATTCAAATATTAGGCAAAAGGAAAGTGCACTAAAACGTACATATATCTACTATGCATAATTTTAATATATTTTTGGAAAACGTTACTTAATCTTTTTATCTAGATATTTACTTATAAATATATGCAATGATATTGATAAAAAAACATAATCCATTAGATACATTTTTTTGATTCAACGGGAATTTACTGTGGCAGAGCTATCTTTGTGTACATATTGGATATCCTCTGTCACGAGTTTCATTTAATATACTGAGTAGAGATAGAAATATCAATATCCGGTGACTGTACCTATATATCGGGAACATATTGCAACACATCAACGGTCTGTAAATAGCAATTAATTACGTGAGACATGTCGATTGATCAAATATTGTCTGAACTACGCGAGAACTGCAACTGTGCAGATATTGATTGTTGACACATTACGGTGGATTAAAAATTTTTCAATAAGTTCATCGCAATTTTTTTTTTTATAATCCATAAAAGTTTTGTCGGTACAATCCAGTTGGTATTACTAGTGGAACTATCAGATAACATTATATAACATAACTCTCTGATTTATATATTTTTTTAAATACACCATCATACAGGATGAAAAGTTGCATGCTGTGGATTACATTTTGGGTGACTGGCAATGGGAAGGACTTCAGTTGTAGGCGTACCTACGCCAGAGAGTATAAAGAGTAAGGACAATGGATGAGTACTTCACTTCAAACAACAGCCTGCCAATATGACAGTTTGTTATTGTTTACATTCGTATCTACACAAATTAGTTTACTTATCCGTTTAATCTACATGATTTACTTGTTCTATTATTATTATTTATTTGTTTAGTTTTAAATTACCCATGTCATTTTAATTAAAAACCATTAATGAAGCTCGAGGAGGTGTATTGTGTAAAAGATAAAGTTAGGTGCCATAACATTTACATACTTTGTTATATATTATATTGTTAGGTTTCAGTGAAATAACCATGAAAGAAGCGCCATTGGGCATCATGCTATTGTGCCATTCGCTCTTGCAAGATAAATTCTAAACGCAGTTGTAGTCGCAGTTTCTTTGGATTTCCGAATGAATCTATTATATGCAAAAGCACAAGAATTAAGAAAGTGCATGGAATGAGAATAATTATTGTTGTTGTGCAGTTTCCTATAGGTCATATTAAATCAATTTATTTGTTAGATAATCATTTTACACCTTATCGCTATTTATCACAATAACTAACTTAATCCATTTCATTTTGTGTTCACTTTTTGAAATAGTGTGATTTTGGTCTGTGCTGCATAAATTTTAATTCTCACATTTCACATTTATTCATATTATAGACAACTTGATATTATTTAGTCTACGTCTAAAACTCTATCCAATTTATTTAAAAAAGAACCACAACATATATATTTCTAGAAGAATATTTTATATTATAAAATATGTAAATAAAGATTTAATTTCATAAAAACGAAAGAATGTGAACTCAATTATTCTAAAACACTTAGAAATATATATTATGTAATCCCCTATTAGCGCTTTAGTACGGAGTTGACCTTCAGTAGACCTCCATTTCCTTGTACTTTATCTAACCCGGTTCAAAACTACCTTTTAACACAGTCCTTGGTCCTGGATCTATGAAATGTCTTTTAGAGCCCCCCTTAACTAGTTCGTCAGCTACTATATTGCCTTTTATATCCTCATGTCCTGGCACCCAAATCAGAAACACCGTGAAGTCTCGTGCCAGTGTATTGAGAGATTGTTTGCAGTCTCTAACTAGTTTTGATTTAATTACAGGGTTCGAGACTGCCTTGATAGCAGCCTGGCTGTCAGTCATTATAGTTGTTTTCCCTCTCATGCAGCTCCCCTTTGCAATCATTTCTGCGCAGGCTGCAAAGGCAAATACTTTTGCCTGAAAGACTGTCGCATGCTTCTCCCTGCCTTGGGATGGATATCCTTTGATTAGGGCTCGGTCCACAAATACCGGCTCCTGTGCACTGGCTGGATTTTGATTCGCATGTGAACCAGTCATCAAAAGCAATGATATCACTACCTGCCTGATCTCTGTTCGGTATGGAGATTCTCACATTTTCAGTAAAGATAATCTCGGGTGCCATAATGTCCGTGGGCATTCGCAGCAATAGCCCGCAGTATCAGTGTGCCCTCCAACCCTAGTGTTGGGATGCTACAAGTTGTTGGTTTTCAGTCTAAGGATCGCATTCATTGCCTCTGCTTTCACAATGGTCTCTAAAGAAGCGGGCCCTGTGCTGTTGATTGCACCAGTGATTCCCAGAATGTCCCTGGACAGTGGTTAACAGGCTCATTGCGGAGAACACTTCCATCCTTCTCCACCAGACTACTGTCCTGTATCTTATCACTGGTCTTATCACAGCAGTATATGTATAGCCAATGGATCACCTTTTAGCTTTTCACGATTAAAGTGTATACTGTTTAAAACTGTGGTAGAATAGTATGCTGTGATACAAAAATTATGATTAACATCAGCTGATTGTACCATCATGGGAACCTGACAACACTTAAAAAAGAAAACACGCGATGACGTTTGCTAGCTTAAAAGGTCTGTATGTCTATTCACCATTAGCTAATACATTAAGTATTCCAAAAGCAAGCAGACCAAGTTTCATAATCGAAATATTTGCAACGAGTAGCTGAGTTTTACGGCCGAGAAATAAAGCTCCATATTGGCCATATAAAAAAATGAAACAATAGGTACGCAAATTTTTGTTGCCTTTTTTTCGAAGAAATGCAAAAAAAATAATATTTTTAACCAGTTAATACTCCTGGTAGACAAAAGGGCGACAAATATGTAATTTCCTTTAGTGTGCCTTTTCCTCGCTTGTGTGGATAATGTAATTAAGTTTTAGAAATTCAATTCAATTTATAACAACCAATGTAGGCGGGTGTTTGTCTTGTGGAATATTTGAAACTCTCACTGGTACCATCATGGCTCGACAGTGGATCTTGGCATTTTCCAATTGCTTAAGGTGCTCCATAATGTCTCCAGATTGGTTACTCGCGAATCATACAATTTTACCACTGGCGATTACGATATTGCTCTTGTCAAAGTAAAAGAACCTTTCAACCGTGTTTGTGTGAGGTTACCTGCCTAGAACTGAACTAGATTAAATTACTGCGCAAGAATGGAGGGGTAGATATCATCTCCGACAACCAGACTGCCCTCAAAGCTTTACGGACTGTCAGATTTGACTCTGAGGTGGTACTGGGTTGCCACAGAAAACTTAAACAGCTGGCGGAACATCTAAATGTTGCATTAATATGGGAGCTAGGTCACTCTGGGATCAGAGGCAATGAAATTGCTCACACGTTAGCAAGCGGCGCCAGCGAGCTGCCTTTCGTAGGTCTAGAACCGACGTGTGGTAACTCATATGGCAGCATCAAAACATTTGCCAGGTCCCAATTTGCTGCTGCCCAACTGCTTCTTTTTGAATGGACTCGTCGGCGCAAGACACTGGAAATCTCTAGGACTTCAACCGAATGAGGAAAGACTCCACAAGGCAGTTTTAATGAGTAGACATTACTCACAGGAATCTTAACTGAGCACTGCGCTCCAAATAAATACATATACCTCATGGGGCTCGTTAATTCTCCCCTGTGCAGGAATTGTGGGAGTGCCGAGGAAACTCCTGCGCTCCTTCTTGTTAACTGATGACGCACTTTGGGGTCGATCGGTTGGACGAACCTAGAGTCGGCAAATTAGCTCTCAGCCAGATTGTGAACTTTTATGATAAGGTGCAACCTGCCTGAGAAAGTTAAAATGGACATTGCGGCACAATAGGTCTTTCTGGCCGAGTTGCTTTCTTCGGGCTACACCCGCCCATGGATAATAAAAATAATAATACTCATATAGAAATTATTTAGGTGGAGTAAAGGACATTTCAATTGTTATGGAATCTCCGTAGAGTACTCAGAATAGGTAGCATTCGTTTAGGTGGAGCACGGTGTTTAGAATGAATGTAATTATTTATCTTTTCATAAATAAAGTGCATAATATCTAGAACTGTGGTGGAATATTATGCTGTGATATAAAGATTGTGGTTTTAACCACTCTGATTAACGTCAGCTAAATGTTCTACCATGGTAAAAACATGCCATTAATAAACGATGAAGTTTACTAGCTTGAAAGGCCTGTGTATCTACCTATCATTAGTTAATACATTAACTATTCCAAACACAAGCAGACTAAGTTTCGTAGTTGAAACGTTTGCCATGAATAGTTGAGTTTTATGGCCAAACAATCAATCAGCCATTATCAGCCATATAAAAGAATGAATGCCTTTAAAACAATAGGTACGCAAATATTTGTTGTCTTTTTTTCGAAGAAACGCAAGGTAAAAAAAATATTTTTAACTAGTCGATACTCCTGGTCGACAAATATGCAGTTCCTCACAGTTCACCTTTTCCTCGCTTGTGTGGGTAATGCAATTAACTTTTAGAACAAAATTCAATTTAATTTATAACAACCGAAGTAGTAGGTGGATGTTCCTCTTGTCGAACATTGAGAGATTTTTCGGGTTACCACGTGGGCATATCCGGTAATTCCTATATGGTGCAGGTGTATGGTAATGACATTTATCGCTGCGCAGCTGTCGTCATTGATCGACAGTGGGCGTTGACAGCTGCCAATTGCGTAGCGGGACCCTCCGTGGAAGACGCAAAAGATTTCACCATCCGCATTGGTAGCAGTTGGCACGGTTTTGGCACCATCCATAATGTTTCCAAACTAGTTCCTCACAAATCGTACGATCACACCACTGGCGACTACGATATTGCTCTTGTCAAAGTAAAAGAGCCTTTCCCGATCGATGGCACAAAAGTGAGTGCGATTGCTTTACCAAAAAGAGGAAGCACACCAGTCGCAGGGACTAAACTGTTACTATGTGGTTGGGTAAGTATAATCAAATACAATTTAAATATATATACGGACAAAGAATAGTTCCGCTGGCGTACTGTAGATGTCCCAGCTAGGTCGATTTTAGAAAAGTGCACGACCACACAAATATTAAACGTGATCTGACGTGATTAAACATAAATGGAATTTTCCGTAGCACAAACGCGTAAAAATATAAGATAACCGAAGAGTCGGTGCGAGACGAATGAAAGTGGTTTAATTGCGCGCGCAGCGAAGAGGTAAAGCATTCATAAATGAATTGTCATTTCGCAAAATTGTTATGAAATCATAAAATTAAAGGAATCAAAACAAGTAGCAGTTCAGCAAATAACACAAAAACCAAAACACACATATTGGCTCAATGGATTAATATTCGTTTTATTATGAAATTAAAACATATTTTTGTGTTAAAGCGAAGCTGCGCACGGAATATTTGTTTTTATTTATTTCGTCAAATGCCTATTAACTTTTTCGTAGCACATATTATATTTACCACTGTTGATTTATTTGCGGTGATAAAATATTTTTGCTTTTAGTGGACTAGTGGACATTTAAAATAATCTTTGTTTCTTGATATATAAATTTATGTTTTTTTTTTACTAATTCTTGTCAATATATCTGCAGTTAACAGCGAAAGAATATTATCTTGCTAAAAACTGAAACAAAAATATCAGAAAACATTAAAAAAGTGTATCTATAAAATCTATAAATTTTGCTTTTTTTTTAAGTTCACTCTCAGAAATACCATGATGTTTGAAAAACACAAGCTCATATTTTTTTCCAAAATTATTGTTTACTGTTTTCATAGGATAATCGATGGCGTATCGAACAAGATTTTTTTTATCATTTTGCTTAAAATGTAACTTAAAACATTAGAGTACAAGTTTCAATCGCAGCCTAGTAAACAAAATTCAAATCTTCCGCAATTATATTCAGTAACTTCAACTTAAAGGTATTCAAATAACCATTAATGTAATACAAAATCGTAGGTAACTTCATGCTAGTTACTAAAAATAACTGCGCGAAATTTGAATTTGGTTTACTGGGAGGGGTCTTTACAAAAAAAAAAAATATACAACATTATTATTATCTGGTTGCACTTTTAAGGTATTTTCCTCAATTTTGTTTTTATCAAAGTGTACAAGTACAAGTATGCTAGCATCAGACCTAAGCTTTTGTCGCTCTTGAACTTTTTTCTGTTTCATTGTTTGTAAAATCAATATAGAAAATATAATTGTTGGACATTATATTATTGTACATATCTTGTAATGCTTAGAACTGTCTAACTATATATTTGTAACAAAAAAATGATAAAAAATAGAAAAAAAAGGAGAGAATTAGCAGAATTCAAATTTCCCGCATTTATTTCTAGGAAAGATTTTCATTTTTTTTTTCGTTTGCTGCTTTTAGGAAATCTTAGATTGCTTTTGGAAATGAGACATAATACTAGAAAATTTTATAGGTATGCAACCAAGTGCAAATGCAGACTTTTTACAATAAATCATAATATTAGAATTTTTATAAATCATCAATAAAAATCATCAATTATAGTGTATCTCTGTTTAGTACGTTAATTAAATATCGATAAAGTATAATAGGTGGATTCATAAAGAACTCTCCAAACATACATTCATTCTATAAAATAACTTGGATAAATATAAACCGCAGAACTAACACCTAGCATCCGATCCTCAGACCATCCACTTATTTATATGCCAGGGGGTAGAATTCATATTTGCCGCGATTATTTATAGTTACTGGTCAAGATTGTATTGTAATACAAAATAGTTGGTAATTCAGACTTGAATGTTTTAAGTTACTCAAAATTATGGAGGGAAATTTGAATTTTACCAATAAGAATAGATTTCTGAATTATCCACAACTGTAATACTCAAGTGCTTCCATATCACGTACATAGCTCGCTTGGTCCACTGCTTATTTTCGTACGTCTCTTGCCCCGCCGCTTTTTAACTGCTACCGCGAATAAGATACAGTGGCGCCGCTCTATAGTACGCCAGCGGAACTATACGTCTTTGACCATATGTATACTAGTATTATATTTGGTATAGTACACTTCCAAAGAACAAATAGTCGGGGAGCTGACGTCAAAGATGTGCAAGAGTTTTCGGAAGGCTGTTGTTGTACTTTAGTGATAGAGTGCCACCGTAGAGTCACCACTTCAGCGGCCGGCATACCTAGCGCTGGGACGCTCGCAAAGATGTCACATTGATTAACATCTCTAAACTGTTCTCTCAAAGGTCAAAATTTGTAAATGATTGTCTGTGTGACCAACAAGCTGCTGGAATCGGTTACTTCCGACGGCATGCTAGGGATGCCCTCGAATATGATGTGTACTCGACCAATGATCGATGCATACTTCATTTCCTCCTTTCCAAACAAAGAGGAATGGAGATGTAAGGGAACGGGATTTCTTATCTGGAAACTTTTTGAGATGGTTAGCCTAGATTCTTTTTACACTGAACCGAGCCCCATTTTACAAATAACCCCACCTGCTCTTTTGACCGACGAGCCACTGCTGGAAAACAATCTTTTTGTTCGTTAGCGATTGGTTTTAGCAGATATAGCCAAAGATGTTTTTCAACGGTGTTTTCCTCAGTCAGTCGAAGCACGGCTTTATTTTTATTTTGCTGTCTGCACTACATTTAATTCACTAATCATTTACAAATTTTGAGCATTGAGAAACAGTTTAGAGATGTTAATTAATGTGACATCTTTGCAAGCGTCCCAGCGCCAGGTATCCACACCGCTGAAGTGCTGACTCTATCACTAAAGTACAACTGGATTTGAGAATATCAGCTTTCCGAAAAAACTCACACATTTTTGACGCTAGCTCTTGGAATAAAAGATCATTCAAAAAATATAAATGCGTAGTCATTGTAGGATGAATTTATCCCTTATCTGCTGAAAACTGCTGACGTATTAGTCATAAGTAAGGCAGAATGTGAAACCATACACAAAAAAAAATACATAAACGGTAAATATACGCAATTTGAAAAGACACTTCTTAGTTACTTTATTCAAACTTTTTTTTTCAGCATGATATGCGCCGAATCTAAATACTATACGGATATAAAAAACTCCCCTATGGAGATCGTGGCACTCAGTTGGTCGACGGAGGGGTGTGATAGGAGTGTTTGCTCCGAGTTATTCTTCAAACCCTGATCTTCCAGGAGTATACAGTAATGTAGGGTACTTCCGCAACTGGATTAAGAGCAAAGCCGGAATATAGATTAAACAAAATGGAAGCCACGTCATTTAGTCATAAAATTTCGCTTTAACCGATTAAAAATTTAGATGCAAACCTTATTGAAGAGAGAGAGAACATATTTACTTTTCATCAAAGGTCTAGCCGGTGAAATAGCCCCAGAAGGGATTTTGAAACAGCTATGCGTGGGTATTGGCAATTCATAAGAAATAATATAGAGGTGTTGTTCTCTCCCTGTTCTTACAATAATTAGATAAATATCCAGTGGCGCCGGTACTAAAGGGCACAATGGCATGTGCCCACCTAACCACCAAGATAAACACAGAAAGAAATTCGCATGTAATTCAGTGTATTATTTGGTTTTATATTTTTAAATATTGTATTATAAAATTTTTTATTATATATATATTATTATAACGATGGTATCAAAGTTTACTTCCGCGCAAATTGAAAAGTGAATTTTCAGTAATTTATAAGCGCGATGACATGTGTGACGTAGGTGTAGGTGGTGTTCTGCCACTTTTAGTGTTCATAACAGACAACAACCTAAAAAAAGTTTTGACGGAAACATACAAACTGTTGGATATTGTTTCTATAACTTCCATGTCGACAGCAGAATGTGAACGATGTTTTTCCACCCTCAAACGCATTAAAACAAAGTCATAGACGTCTTTTCCAGCATGAAAAATAGGAAAATTAATTTTATGTACATATAAAAATAGGCAAGTTCTTATATTGTGCCCACCCTCTTTCATAACTCACGAGCCGTCACTGTAAATATCCCCAAAGCAGACTTCTATTTGTTAGACATTGAATCATAGTACCATCTTTAACAAATTAAATGCGAATTGAAACTCCACAAATCTTCGATTATTTATGCAATCGACACTACAAGTACTGCCTACCGAGCAATGCATAATTCAGAACTGTTTGCAAATGAATCTTTAATTACTATTTAATTTAACGAAGATTTTGGGAGCTTTTGGAGTTCGCTCTAGTAGGAATTTGATTTTGGAACTTGCATAGTAGTCATGGTCGAGTATGATCTATTTAAAGAAAATATTTTCAACCGTATAGCACTTTTAGTATACAGGGTATCGATATCAACTTTCTTATTTTAAATAGAATGGTATATTTTTATGGATCCAGTGTTTGCTTACATCATTTGTGATGATTTGTTTTAATGTATGCTATTCCTAAAGCTAATCGTTTTTGAGATATTTGTAATTTGTCAAAATGTTGGCGTTTGCACTCTATCCAATAAAATTAAATATCTTATAAGCTATTAGATATTAAGATATTTTACTGGTGTGGATGCAAGTACATGATATTGACTGCAATAGTGGTAACTGCACTATGTTACACAGGGTGATCAGAAACTCATGTCCAATATGGATATCTTTAAGGTAATAATGCTGGTATAAACCAACATGGTTTTATGTCAACATTTTAAAATTGTAAATGGGACAAACACAATGTATAAAGTTACATGTTAACGAACAAAAAATTGATTATATCGAGTGATACAAATTTTAATGTGGATCGTAATTAAATTTAATTTAGACAGATGATTTTGAAAAAGATTTACAAGAAACCGAAACGTAACCAGTTGTGACTTTTGATTTATTCCCAGCCATACTTCCAACATAAGAAGATAAAATGAATACCTGGTAATTGGCTAAAAAAACACCAGAAAACTATATATTTTTTATTCATGAAAATCGCAAAATTCTATTTCTTGTCTAGTGAGGTTATTGGAGAGTTAACGAGAAATGGAAAATATTTTAAGGCATTTTTTATTCTTTATCACATGGTGTTATAAAAATACAATACAAGGTTTCATACATTTGTATGTATGTAGGTAGAAGGGTGGTGTTACACTGCGACCTAAAAGATCTATTGTGTCCCCTATTCTTGCTGCTTTACAGCTGCCTTCCAATCCTATTCCTTTTAAAAAGTGTAGGATGTCAGAGGCGCCAGTCTAGGTAAGTTTCCCTCTTCGATTTCACATGCACCCAGGTACAATGCCCTCGGGTTGCACAGTGCTACGCAGTTTGAAGAGGAGGTGGTGGATGTTTCATCCTGTTCCCACAAAATCTACATTCAGGTTCCTTCGCTAATCCAAGCTTACTCAGGTGTCCTTTCAGTCTACAATGGCCTAAAGGTATTCCTGTTAATATGCGAACATTGTTCTTACTCAGGTTGATGCATTCTGTAAACCTCTTCTGGTTATAAGTTCCCAGAAGATATACATTTAGGACCTGCTTCAATTTTATTTTTTAAATACACATCAAAGGCTAAAATGCCTACGTATGTGGCCCTTATCTTGGACAGTCTGTAATGATATAATTTATCTATTTTTTTTTTCGACTGTATTGCACTCATTATTTTTAATTAAATTTACAGGAGTTATAGTAGATATAATTGGTAAATCATGCATAATATTTTGATAATTGTCAGTCTTGAGGGACCATGGAACCCATAATTTCAAAATTATTTTTCTATCGGATATTACGAACGAAAATTTTTCAATAAAATACTTAATGAACTATGATTCAATAGGTGCTTTCCATTTACTCATAAAAGCAGTTCGGTAGTACTTCCGGTATACTCTAAGTGCAATATAAGCGTTCCTTTGCTAAGGAGCACGAAACTCTCAATGCACTCCCCCTTTCCCCTCATGCACTAACTTATTTGCCAGTGTTTCGTGCTCTAAATGCCATTTATGACAAGGTTTGACAGCTACAGCGATTTTTTTAAATTATTTGTGGAAAAATGTTCCTTTTTGCTTTGGTAAATTAAATGATTGCAAATTAAATATTACTATTATAATCGTTGTAAGATTTTTTTGACATTTTGAAGTAAGATTTCCTTGCGGTCACGATTTGTTGTTTACATCAAAATCTGATTTCTAGGTTAGGTTCCTTTCCCTCCTCTCTTTACAATGTAAAAGCACAAAAAGCGTTCCATTGGTTCTAAATTGTGTAGGTCGAGAGTAGAGTAGAGTTGGAGTAGAGTAGTAGCAGAGTAGGAGTAATAGACGGTGAATGGAAGGCACCTAATGTCTAACTGATGGTGCTAACCCCAGAACACTTTTCAAGAAATAAACATTTTAAAAAGGTCTGTTTTGGGGCACAATACCTAATTATTTTAAAAACAATGGACAGTCAGGGGTGGGGGGAAATGCCCCTATATGCATCACTTTTTAAAAAAAAAACTTGTAGGCCCAGTTCACCATGCTTATCCGGCTAGACCCTTTATATGGTTAGTACTAGAAATCGAATGACCCATATGGTCCAGGCTGGTCCGAGGTACTCATATTTCCGTCTACATCTAAATGTATCTTAAGGAACAATAAAAACTATTATTATTTTGTAAAAGTCACAGTCGTTAATAAAAAAAAGTTCTGAGCAAAAAATGAAAATTCATTAGAAAATCCCGCTTAACCACTTTACTAATTGCAAATCACACATTCATTTATATGGCGGTAATTTGCAGATGACTCTGTTGAATTGACGACATCACCGCGATAAACTCATTGAAAATAAACACAAAAGCGTTAAAAGCGCCGTGCATTGGCGCACACGCACCAGCATTCCCATTAGTTTACCACAGGTTTGATGAGATGAATAGGTAATGGGCGTATGCGCAAATTGGAACCTCAGTGTATGGATATATTAAAGAGCCGGTGAAAGCGTTGATTTAACAGTGTTTACCTCGTTAATTGTAACAGCAAAGTTCTAACGATTCCCATTAGGATATTATCATCTGGTAAAACATTAGACTTGGGCAAAATAACATTTATAAGCTTTGGTAACAAAATCTAATGGATCAGATGCTTGTCTCGTTTGTATAAATGTTTCGTCTAATAATTAGTCAATCAAAAATTGTGCTGTCATTATTTTACAGTAACCAGTAAAACAACCATGCTGCTTGCATCTCACTCCAGCGAAATATATTTAAATTACTGACAATGTGACGTTTGTCAAAACAAAGTTGCTGATGACAAGGTTGTCAGGATGTTTATGGATTTCAGTTGACTCGAGAATCTTCAGAGATTATCTTGTGGAAGCCGTCTAATAAAGAATCTCCGGACACGAAACACCCTCTTGACTTTTTGTATTTAGTCGTCCATTTTCTTACCCATTAAATTATATCAGTCATTCCAGTATCGTAATACCCTGCAAAAATCTGTAGACCGGCGCAGTAACCAGTTTTCGATTTAAAACGAGAGGTAAATATGATAAGAGAAGGAGAAATGTACAATCGGATCGTCCTAAAAATGTTAGTGGTTATTTATAGTTCAATATTTTCCCGTAGGTGCGCTGTAGTAGCGCTCTCTATGTGTTGTGTGCGTCAGTCGCACAGCGTTGGTTATTAGTTATCATTTGTCATTTAGTTTGTGCGGGTGTTTTGCAGAGTGTTTGAATTTGTATTTGCTGTTTTGTGATATTTATTACATTTTTAACAGTTTTTTTTTTTAAATTATTTATAATATTCCAGTTAACTGAAGGTAAGTAATTTAATTTATTATAAATTAATACAAATTCAAATTATAGGTTAAGAACGCTTACAATGACAGAACCATGGACGTCCACGGAGTCGACACCAACAAAAAGGAAGTATTTGTCAAAAGATGCACGGGAAATCGTTTGGAGTGTGTACAATTACTTGAAAAAGCATCATACATCAGGTAATAGGTCCTATATCTTGTGTTGTGAAAATGAAAATACAGGGTTTTCCACGGAACTGGCTGGTTAGAAGTTTTCCGGCTTAACGAAATTCCTCAGTTTTAAAAATTTGGGGTTTGCAACAATTTGGCACTTACTTTCTTTCTAAAATATTTTCACCTTTTTTGCACTTCCGGTTAACCGGAAGTCGCCACGAACTTTGTTATTTTAAATGAAACACCCTATATATTATTATATTTTGGAATTTACCATAAAATTCTATGACGATTACCATTAGGATATCTTATACCTATCTTCAACTGTTTCTAAGATATTACGATTTTTGTTAAAATTTTGACATTTACATTGTTGTATGTAATGGATTAATTCTCACTTGATTTAAGTGTCAGATATCTCCGACTTTGAAATCAACAAGTACTAACATTGTTTTACCAAAACGTAGAAAAAAAAATCTGTGACATTATATACGGTGTTTAAAATTTAGTGACATATCCAAGAATTTTGAATGTTGCAAAACTTAATTTTTTCAAATAGAACACCCTGTACATTTTTATATTTTGGATGTACAATTAAATTCTATGCTGATTTGCTGTAGCATTCCCTATACCCATCTTCAGTAGTTTTCTTCTAAATTACTCGTTTTGTTTATTACCGCATTCAAATGGCCGAATAATTTCTATCTGGTGGGCCATGACATTAACATCACAACAATTTATTATTATTAGTAAGTATTATTGTTATAATCATTGTTTGTTACACGTCGCGTGTTCAGATAAATGCATATTATTATGGAACTTATGAATTAGATAATGAAAAATATGAAAGGAGCTTATTTTAATCTGGATACTTTAAATTTATTTTACATTCACTGAGAATGCAGGATGAACTTATAGAGAATTTACGGTAATTATAGGAATTTATTTTCGGCTAATATATCTAATAAAATTCAGAAAACTTTGAAATAATACATTACACAGATTACACACTGTACGCAACTTTCGGTACTACCAAGCAAGATTTAATGATTCGTGTGACGAGAACGTTAGACCCAGTTGAAGTGAGAAGAAGTATAAGGCGACACATTAAGACGTCGAATAATAAAATGCTTGGACGTAAACGGAATTCACATTGAGCATTTTTTTTTTGATGCTCTATGTCATGGTTCAAGTTTATGCTACTTGTAAATTGCATTTGTTAAGTATGCATGTATCTAAATATCTTCACAAAAACCTTTATAATTTTGAAAATACTTTAATATATCGAAAACTTTATGACATGTGTCTGACAAGCACACTGCGTTTTAGTCAAACAATTTTTGTTGTTTTCGTCGTTATCGTTTATGCCATTTCCCTTAATTTTAAACCAAGCTATTAAGAGAAATCATTTCAAAATTTTGTGGATTCCGTTAGATATATTAACAACCAATAAATTCCTTTAATTACATCGAATTCTCTATAACTTCTTCCTGCGTTCTCAGTGAATTTAAAATAAATTTAAAGTATCCAGATTAAAATAAGCTCCTTTCATATTTTTCATTATCTAATTCATAAGTTCCATAATAATATGCATTTATCTGAACACGCGACGTGTAACAAACAATGATTATAACAATAATACTTACTAATAATAATAAATTGTTGTGATGTTAATGTCATGGCCCACCAGATAGAAATTATTCGGCCATTTGAAAGCGGTAATAAACAAAACGAGTAATTAGAAGAAAACTACTGAAGATGGGTATAGGGAATGCTACAACAAATCAGCATAGAATTTAATTGTACATCCAAAAATATAAAAATGTACAGGGTGCTCTATTTGAAAAAATCAAGTTTTGCAACATTCAAAATTCTTGGATATGTCACTAATTTTTAAACACCCTATATAATGTCACTGATTTTTTTTCTACGTTTTGGTAAAACAATGTTAGTACTTGTTGATTTCAAAGTCGGAGATTTCTGACACTTAAATCAAGTGAGAATTAATCAATTACATACAACAATGTAAATGTCAAAATTTTAACAAAAATCGTAATATCTTAGAAACAGTTGAAGATAGGTATAAGATACCCTAATGGTAATCGTCACAGAATTTTATGTAAATTCAAAAATATAATAATATATAGGGTGTTCCATTTAAAATAACAAAGTTCGTGGCGACTTCCGGTTAACCGGAAGTGCAAAAAAGGTGAAAATATTTTAGAAAGAAAGTAAGTGCCAAATTGTTGCAAACCCCAAATTTTTAAACTGAGGAATTTCGTTAAGCCGGAAAACTTCTAACCAGCCAGTTCCGTGGAAAACCCTGTATATTTATATGTCGTTTAGGTAATCTTTTGGACAAAGTTCCGAGGCAACAACTGTTCCAAGAGCACTATAGCATGTATTATTACTGAAGGTAGAAAAATTGAAGCGGGTGAAGCAACCGTGTTTAGAAGTAGAGCATTACACAATAATAAACCACCCCCAAGTCAATTGTTATGAATATTGTGATGAATTTATTATTAATACGGGGGATGATTCATCTGATGATGATTTTTATTCAGTTAACGAGAGCTCCTGAATTTTTATTTTATATGTATTTTTTTGTAAACTGTATATATTTTTTGGTAAATTATATATATATTTCCATTTTTATATAAATTTCTCATGAATCAATAGAAAAAAATATTTAACATATGCTGTTTTATTTGACATTATTATTATTGGGAAAAAGAGTCATATTTTCAATCAATAAGACATAATTAAACGTTATTACAAAAGAAAAGAACTATGATCGAAGGATTGTATCGATGTAGTTGAGGGGCAAGCGCTGAAACTGATATAACAGGTATTTCTTTCAAAAATTATTTCCTTACGGGCTATGTGTATATCCATTTTCCTAAATTAAAGAGCAACCTGTGCGTTATATGTTCTTGCCAACAGCAAGTGTCACTTTTTGAATATGCCACCATAGTCAATGTTTTGAGAACTGTCTGTCGCGTATTACGTCACACACTTTGCGCAGATCGGTCTCACGAAATAATGCCAGAGACCTGTCTGGCTGGTTGATCGAAGTAATCCTCTTCCCCCTTATTTTTGGCTTGTCAAAAATTGCCTAGCTTTTTGCCTCCACAGCCTCATATTCACACAAAATGTGATAAGCCTTCTTTGTCATCCCATTATACAGTCCAGTGTTGATCCCAATCTTCCTATAGTGTCCTCTCGGCGTATAGGATCCCATTACGGTGCAAAGGCGATTCCTACTCAGCTGCTATACTCCTTCAGTCTTCTTCTTTGATGGTCTCTTAATAAAGATCTTCCCATGAATTTTCCTGATTCTATTTGTGTTTCTCTTTGACTTAATTCCTTACCTGCTCTCACGCTATGTCTTTAGACACTCTTAGAACAGGTTTTGGGCGCAGTATACAACCACTAAGAACGAGCTCTTTTGTGGTCCGTTTTCAATGACCTTAAAGCCTAGCTGCCATCTTGTAAAGCTGTTGACTGGAATTTTCAAACGTGTGGAATGATTTATATTTTAAAGGAAATAGGAAAATAGATTAGAAAAATCCACAAACTTATGCGTTTTTATGCTGATTTTATTGCAAATATTTTTGAACAGCTCATAGTAATAAAAAAACACGATTCTAGTAAAATAATGTTTGATGTTGCAAGTGTTTTACAATAATTGTGTTCACATTCTTTCCTTTTTTGTGAAACTAAATCTTTACTTATATATTTTATAGTATGAAATATTCCTCCAGAAATAAATATGTTGTGGTTCTTTTTCAAATAAATTAATAAAAATGCAACGACTTCGTAGAAGGTTTTATTGTAGATTTAATCAAATTTGTGCCATAAACACACACCAACTTATAATTAGGGTTCAAGATTATGACTATATCGTTCTGCGTAATACAAACACTGTTCCTTTTGATCCGACTAATTCATTTCTAATATCCGACTCTGCAGTGGTTCATCAACAATGATGTCCGGGGGTGCACAAATGGATAGAGTTTCAGACGTAGACTAAATAATAGCGAATTAATTAATATTAATAAAGTTATCGAATTTAACTCTTATTAGACCAATTAATTTTTTTTTAAATTAGGGAATATTTCCACGTGTGTATAAACAGAAAAAGGTTTATACTTAATGTAATTATATTACGTGACATCAATTTTAATATACCTTACTTTCTGCAATAATCTCGATGTTTCAGAAATTTGCTAGCATACAGAATATATCTATCTTTTCAAATATTTTTCATTAATGTGTATCGTTTCCTTTCCATAAAAAGTTATATTCAGTATTTTTACCTTAATATTTGAATCTTGTATTAGCGCTGTACTAGACAGTGGGATTTAAGAAAAAAGGTTTTGTATCGATCTTCTGTCGTGGCCAGCGCCAGGATTTGCATAAATACGGTTATGTGGTCCTCCTGAAGCAGCTAAAGCAGGTAGCCATTTTAAGGTACGTAAAAATGATCCGCATATTTCCAATAAATTTGATTCGTAGAATTTTAGAATTTAATCAGTGAAATCAGTTATCCGATAATGTTAACGTTAACAAATATTTTTCACGGCCTGATCGGTGCTGGAGACACTTCTTGCTCTATGCTTACTAGGTTAAGGTTTTATTTTACGAGTGTTCAGTCGTGCTAAGTGTTGCTAAGTTATACAAAATGTATAATGAACAAAATGCGGATATTAAAGTCAACTTTGGTTATTTTTGTAAAAAAATTTGCTCCTATTTCAATATTGGATTTGGTACGCCAGCTACCGATGTATGCAATTTTTGTTTTAAGTTGAAACATAAACTACAAAGACACAAGACGGAAAATAAACCAGTTTTAGCTATTTTGACGTATCTACGTATCCATAAACTAAGATCAAAACAGCTTAATTCATTTATAAAGGAAAATTTGGCAAATTCTCTTTCATATTGTTTTGACATGCAACAGGTACAGCCTTTGCCAAAACTACCCATTGGTGAAGCATACTATATGCGTCAGTTGTTATTTTATAACCTGTGCATCATAGATTTGAAATGCAATGACCCGTTTTTTATACTGGAGTGAGACCAAGCAGGCAGAGGAGCCACGGAAGTAGCATCAGCCATTGGAGATTTTTTAAGCGAGTTAGAGATACCAGATAACGTAACAAGTTTACGATTTTTTGCCGACGGTTGCGCAGGGCAAAATAAAAACTGTTATGTTATACATTCGATGTGTTTTTAGTTATACCATGATGCTCCTGAAAACCTTGACAACATAACCGTAATTTTTCCCGTAAGGGAGCATTCTTACATGCCTGCAGATCGTATCTTTGGTCAAATAGAGAAAAAATACAGAAAAAGAAGTCAGATTGTGTTAAAAGAGGATTATGAATAAATTCTTAGAGAAGTAGGAAGAGTTAGAAGATTGGGAGAAGAGTGGGTGGTCTGGACATTAAGAAGATGAGTGACGCTAACTGTAAAAAACTTACTGGAATTAGTAATATGAAAAGAATTCTATTAAAAAGGAAATAAACACGAAAAATAAAAATAAAGTAATTAAAGTGAAAATGGAAGAAAATTACCGAAATGATGACATATCAAAACAGTTTATGACTATAATAAAAAAAGGAGTATCCATCAGCTCTGTGACTGTTGAGAAATTGCCGCTAGGAAACAGTAAAACCACTTAAGTTGAAAAACATTGAGACCCTGATGACACTCTATGACGAAGAGTGGAAATATGAGAAGTTTGTTTTTACAAAAATCTTTTAGAAAAAGGTGAGGCTGTAAGTAACTGTCACAATCATGAGATAAAAAATGAAGACTCAGGTGATGAAGATAATAATGCGACTGCTTAGAAGATGACTGCGGAGTAAAACTATAACAGTTCTTGAATTTTTATAAATAAAAAAAGTGAAACAGAAATTTGTTTGTTTTTTCTTCAAAATGCAATTTATACTAAATTTTATTTTCAAAATGAAATAAATGTCAGTTTTATTTCAAAATGCAATTTATTTTTGTATTTTTCTCTTTTTGTTACAAATATAATTTTTCAGCAAATTGTTTCGCGAATTATATATTTATATATTTGTTTTAGAGATCTTAATTTTCCTTCTACTCTAAAATGTAAGTTCAAAAAAAAATTGTTTTTACTGACAATGAGCTAAGTTTAATTGCAATTTTCTCGAAAGGCAGTTTTTGTCAGAAATTGCGTTTTGGAAAAAAGTTCCAACATACCATGTGATTCAAAATGATTGTCGTAAGAAAAAAACTGTTTCCGGGAAAATTTATCTATACTTATTACCAATTTATGAACGAAGTTAACTGCATACAAATTTCATACATTAAATGAATTTTTTTGACATTTAGCGACATTGGCGTGGGTGTTGTAGTATCTTTCGATTATTTATCTTATATTTTTTTCAAATCGTTTATATTTACATCTAATAGCTCAACAAACAGGTAAAAAATCAATATTAACATTAAGTGAAATAGTTTATTACATTTTATAATTTTATAGGCTTATCATACACTTCAGCGCAATGAGCTGTCAAAAGAAGTTACATTTTCATCCCTATAAAGTTTCTACGGTACAGGAATTATTACTATTAGATCACGATAGGCGATTGGAATATTGCCACTGGTTTAATAACAATTAAGGGACGATGACTTGCTAAACAAATCATTTTTCTCGGATGAAGCCTGGTTTTATCTAACAGACTATATCAATTTACAAAACTATTGTGGTCTGTAGAAAATCCACACGAATTTCGAGAAACGCAATTGCATCCCATAAAAGTTGGAGTTTGGTTAGCTATGTCCAGGTAACGAATAATAGGGCCAATTTTCTTCGAGGAAACTGTAACAGCCCAACGTTACCAACAGATGTTGGAATTGTTTATTGCAGAGTTACAAGGAAAATGAGCTTGAAGCCGGTTATTTTCAGCACGATAATGCTCCAGCACATACTGCTCGACAAACCTGCCAATATCTTCAACAGTTTTTGCCTGATCTAACCCCATTAGATTACTTCATGTTCGCTATCTAAAAAAATAGGATCTATAGAAACCGCATGCATACCATAGAAGAACTGAGAGATGCAGTTTTGTCACTTAATAATTATACTAATTGTATGTTATAATTTAAGGTAATAAATAAATTTAGTTAAACACCAGTTAGTACTGAATTGTAAAATCATAATTTAGTAAAGTTAAATTAATTACATTTCATTTTTACAAGCAGAAACACCAAAATCCATAGTCGTTTATATAATGCGAGTTCAAATATAGGTTACGTTTTCCTTATTTATGACAGATCCGTTTACTTTCTTATGTTCCAACACTGATTTAGTTCAAACCTTCATTACAAACACGCGGCATATACCTACACCCTGTTACTATCTATAGGAGCGGATTTGACAATCATTTTGGATCTGTGTGTATAGTATCTTATATAAAGTAATCGTATTTCTCTACGTAGAATTAAAAAATGGAACAATACATAGGGTGTTCCATTTCAAATAACGGAGTAAGTATGCGTTTTCCTGCTTTTGGAACAGCCTGTATGTCAAAAATAGTTTTAAGTTATGCGCCATTGAATTCTGTAACACTTTCGTATAAAAGGTTTTTTCCTAAACTCAAAATTAGAGCTGTAATCAACGACCCAGTCTTTGATAGGACACCGTGTACAAAAATTGCTGAAAAGATGGCAGTTCCCCTATTTCATTGTAACAATCATTTATATTCGGCATACATTGTATATATAGCAGACGCGATCATAAAATATTTACCAGGTAATTATCTCAATCAAATATCCCAGTATTTGACTAGACAATTTAAAATCATAAAACGACGTAACAGACCTCTTTCCCATTCAAAATTACCACCTACCAACGGTAAAAACCTCCCCCAAAATAACCAAATAATATAACAAATAACAAACACGCTACTCACCCAGGCTGGCGTCGTAGGTGTTCATGTATTCTGACGTCATGAATTGCGACACTAAGGCAGTCTTCCCCACGCCGGAATCGCCCAACATCACCACTCGATATTTCGGCACCTCCACCTCCTCAGGTGACCGAGGGGCGTCGAATCGACGGTAGATAACCAGACCCGCAACAGGAGCCGTCGAACGGAGATCTCTCCCCAGATACGTTGCTGGCCCTGAAATAACGACATAATCTTGCTTGGTTGCCGTTCTCGCGGAATTCCGAAAATAATACTTTGGATACATGATGGGAATAATGCGGAATTAGTTTAGTAATATCTGTAAATGTGAACTATTTCTTGGAAGTATAAATACACTCTAAAAATGATGGTAAATTTACCTCACTGGTATGTGAAAAAAACATGAAATATAAGGTAAAATTACACCAAAAAGAGTGTAAACATCAGATTACCACAAATTAGGTGTAATTTTGCCAGGTAAACCGACTTTGATGGAAAAATACTTCAATAAATGAAGTAATTTTCCCCCACTTGGGAAAATTTGCTTAGGAGCAAGGAAAATAACATATTTCGTGGAATATTACCCTTATGTTGGTAAAATACAATATGGACAATACAAGGACATGAATTCTGATTATATATATTATATATATGCATCTGTTATTTGATTGGAACACAAAATGTTTTTTTTAACATTGCATTACATTGTGTCGCTTGATCAAAAATTAAACCCGTTACGAGAATGCATTACATAGCCGTCGACTATACAACGCGCAAGCGTTTGAGGTACGCAGTTTGAATACAAGTGTGGCATCTACACTGATGGCTTCAACGCATAAATGTAATGGTGTGTTTTTCATTTTGTCTTGCAAATAAAGATTGAGGTAAGTTCATTTTACATTAATTATGTATTGAGATGATTACCATGTACTTAGCTATGATAGCACATATAAATAATAGACATACACCTGCGTATGGATATCTAATATGATATACTGGGAACTTAACCTCAATAGCATTTGGCGGTATTGTTGCTACAAGATATGATACATTTATTTAAAGTTTTCAACGTGCAAGTGACACGCAGGAAACTACCGTATCAAACTTTTCAATTTAAACAACAGAAAGTCTTCGTTTTGGAGTTAATTCTTTTTTTTTTTCTCTTACATTAAACATTGGGAAATATAAAACGACTAGTGTCTTGCCGTTATTGGAGGCTATGTTTTCGTTGTTAAGTGAGGAAGAGACTATTTTGGTTTTACTCTAGGATTTAATGACAAAAGTAAAGTAGGTATTAAGCACTTATACATGCAAATGTGCAAGACCGCAGGACGGCAAATTTGAATTCAATAGTTAATCACAACATTATTTATGTATATATACTAGTATTGTGGGAATCGCCAGATATCAAAAACCGGTTAATCGATTTTTAGTAAAAATCGGTTTTAAAATCGATTTTCAAAACCAGTTTCAAACTAAAAACAATACGTATTACTTTTTTAAAAGTGCTATGTATTTTAAATTCGAAAAACCTATTTAAGGCGCAATAATCTGCTTTTAAAAACGGTTTTGATTTTGAAAACGGTTTTACCGGTTACAATTTTTAAAGACGATTAATCACTGCATCCAAACTCCGGTTTCACATAAAGAAGCTTCGATTCGCAGCACTATTATCTACATACAATATATTTTTAAATGCTAATTTATTAAAAATTTTCAGGATAAATCTAAACTTGAAGAAATTGAGGTGAATACACCGTTGATAATATGCTTGGAAGAAGGTATTAATAAAAATATATTTATTTCATATGCTTTTTACATTTATTTTTCTTTTCTAGGAAATGTGAAGTCGCATGCTTTAATGGTAGAAAGACAGTTATTAGACCCAACATATTCATTTCGTTCTGCATTACAACAAATGATGGCGGCATATTTTAATTTTCATTTGCAGCACGCAAAAGAGGCTTCTAACACGTTAGAAGTTCTGCAGAGGTATTTTTTTAAAAATATACCCTGAACAGGGCAACAAAAATAAAAAAGCCCCAAATCCAAACTCAAATTGATAAGATTTTTTAATGTATTTTGTTAGTCAAAATTTATTTTATGGTTACATTCAACTAGGTCTTTGTATTATGAATACAACCAATTCTTAGTAACTATTGGCTTTTCTTATCGTCCTTTCTCCCAAAATATTTACTCTTTAAAACATTGCTTATTGAATTTAAAAAATTATTGAAATTATTGTAAACTCTCTGTAATCCAACTAATTAATATATCTTTCAGAAATTATTAAAATTACATCTAATATTAAAAATGGTATATTTTGAATATTTAAGTGGAGAATCTGCATTCAGTTCTAAATGACATAAACATTTATTAATAACTGAAACTTAATATTTCTGGATGATAAAACAACTAATAATCAATTATTTCTAATTTCTTGTTGTTACTCTAATCTATACATTAAAAAAAAATGTGGTAAAATTACCCCAAAAATAGATGGCAACTGGGCTACCGCCTATTTTTGGGGTAAATTTACACCTATAGGGTTTTTCACATACTGGTGGAATATTCTTGAAGGTGTGTTAAATCTACCTGAAATTATTCCATTCCATTGGGAATATTACTTTAGAGGTGTAAATTTACCAGGGAAATTACCACACTTTCAAGGAATATTCCACAAGCATGTGAAAAATCCCCTATAGGTGTAAATTTACCCCAAAATAGGGTAGCCCAGTTCCATCTATTTTTGGTCAATTTACCAATTTTTTTTAGGGGTATCATGGTTAGCAGAGATTTATTTTTTCAAATACGGGCGAATCTAGTAACTATTTAAAGAAGAAAGATACTGTTACAGAATAGAGATATTTCTTTTATACAGTGACCGCATAAATATTGCAACGTATGGGAAATATTTTCGTTATTTAAAATATAATACTAAAACATTTTTTGTGGAGGATAGGTTATGCATGTGTAGGAAATCCCAAAATTTATTTTGCACACATCACGTGACCACCTAGTATGCAGTGGCGGTTTCTGTATAGGAGCACATGAGCACGTAACCCCCTAAACAAATCGTCGATTACAAACTAATAAAATCTATTACTCGATCTTAATATATCGTGAAATATAACGCAGCGAAACGAAATAAACGACGCGACGTTCCTTTCTATACATATGTATGTACATCGCGAGCAAGCGACCGACGACGGAGCACGTGCGCCGAGTAGGCTGGAGTACGTTGATTTATCCAATGCCTAGCCGCATAAAGGACGAGCGGAGGTGGGAGGGATACGCCAGATTCCATATGAACGGTGCACAAATTGAGTGTGCTCCTTGCTCGCTTTCGTTGCGTTCTCGATCACGTTAACAAATCGATCGACATCAACGTTCAGATATCGTGTTTTACGGATAAACTATATTATGTATGTTTTGTTTATGAATGACTCACCGTTCACAGGTCGTAACAACCATAGAACTAATACTGTTTGTTGGTGATAGTTTTATAATGAAATCAAGGTACGTAATTGTTTTAATTTATTAAATAACATACTGCTGTAATTTTTTATTTAAAAAAAACAATTATCTGAATAAATTTCTTAATTTAATGTTATTTTCATTTGAAAGTTGTTTTGATATTTTAGGATAACGGTGTATTTCTTTATACTTTAAGTTTTAACAGTACTTTCGTGACTATATATAACATTATATTATTTATTTGACTATTGCTATATTTTTCCATATTGGACGGATTTGTTTCCAGGTTTTTTGTTTGTATTCTGGCTCTCTGCTTCGTACGTGCGAGCGAGAGAGCCAGTGTGATACAGATATCGGGGTGGCTCACATGTGTTGTTTTCTTTTGCTTGGAATTTAAAAATTTTAATATATTAATTTATGAATTAGTTGCTCATATTAAGCCAGTGCTCAATATTTAATCACACTCGTGCAGTTTAGATGAGTAATTAATACAGGCCTGTATTAAATTTAATTTTATATTTTAGTTTTAGGTATAAGAAGATTTTCAAAGAATTGTAGATGATAAAAGTTGATATAATTAACACAATAACCATGGTTGTAACAATTTAAATACTTAGTGTTAATTTATAAATATCTTAAATTTAACTTTGTAAAAAAAAGGAATTAGACAATATATTTGTTAAAAAAAACTATCTATTTTATTTAAAACACTGATTTAAATTTTCGTTTGAGGGTACTTCATCTACAGCAATACGTTTATTAAACCAGCGCACATAAAATCACAAACTTAAACTCGTAAATCTTTAACTGTTCCCAAAAAACGTATATTTCCCTCAAAGATACAAATAATAATTGATTTTTTTAGAAAAATATAAATAAATTGGCAACAGCGCAGCCGCAGTTAAAAACTACGCCGCATCGTTAAATCCCTCTGCAAAAAGCCGACAAAGCAAAGCCGCCACTAATGCGCTTTGATGCAGCCGACAAACAAAAAAGAATAAGAATATATATATTACGTAAAAAAAGTAATGAAATGAAATATACAGTACGTAAAAAAATAATGAAATGCATACAAAACAAACAAAGTAGTATTGTAAGTAAACACTAAACAATATATAAATAAGAACTATGGATGCGAACAGTTTTACTGTGCAATATTTGAAAGACAATTTTAATTCGTTTAGTTATAAACAAAAAAATCATGTTAAAAGTATGGGCAGACAAAACCAGAACTTAATTTGACGCAAACTACAAAGGGCAAATTTAGAGACTTTACAAGAAAATTTAAGAAGGACATGTACGAAAAAAATGATTGAATTTTAGTTAAAAATTTGCATGTTCTTGATTTTGTGAACACCCTCCGTTTCCGACCACGAGCCGCCACTGCTAGTATGGCGGTAAATTTTAAGAAAATTAAAAAGTGAGGTTATTTAAAAAACTGCTCCCAATATACATGTATGTTTCACAACATTCGAACTTGTATGCTACAGCGGAAAACACGTTCGCCTCATGATTCAACAGGCCGTATAAAGCAAACTGTCAAACTCATGAAGCAGGTCATGGTTCAGACACATAATTTTTGACGGGACTAACAGAGTGTTTGCTTGAGGATTATAACAAGTTAAAAAAAAATAATTGTTTTTTTCCCATTTCCCCATATACATAATAACAAAACACACCGTTAAACGGAAAATAGGATGTCGAAAGAAAAATATTCTTTTTTTTTACGTACCTCCTATCACGAACTAATTATAAAACCTCACCCCAGGGAGACGGGGAATATGAAATGTAATTAACTTTTTCGACATCCGAAGGAAAAAACGCATTTCGCAAGCGAAATCGACTTGAAATAGATACTGTGCGCGAATGGAGATTAGCAATTGGTGATGGCAACCGATAAACGACTGCTCTTTCGCGATTATACATCCCAAGAAAATTGTGAGCGAATTTCCCAAAGGATAAAACGTATTAGTCTCAAACCCCGATAAGAAGAGAGTACGGATGATATTTTATATAAGTACAGGATGTTTTACCAGCAGGGAATTCCTCTGTAGCTCGTAAACAGTGACAGATAGGATTCTTTTTTATAAATTATAAGATTATAATTTTTCTATAACGCAAAATTATCGAGATTTGTACAGGATGTTTCGTAACCTCAGTCCAGCCTTTAACTTTCCTTTTTTAAATAAAATATCCCAATATTATTGCATCTTTAAAAGCGCCAGTAAATTAAAAAAAAAAAGATATAATATACTTTAGCGCTAAACTCATTAACTTCCAAGATATCTTTGATTTTCTAAAAATTATATCGCTTGCTTTGTTTAAAGCGGAGAACACACATACGCGATCACGTCCACGATCACAATAGCGATCCCGTTGGCGACTGCGATCAGAGAAAGTAGCAAACATATACGCGTTTGCAATATAATTTTCGGGCCCGATCCACAATTGTGCTCATACAGTATCTGAGAAATGTGTAGTTTGATAAACGAATGTATGTATGTAATAGAAGGGTGGTGTTACACTGCGACCTAAAAGATCTATTGTGTCCCCTATTCTTGCTGCTTTACAGCTGGTCTTCCAATCCTATTCCTTTTAGAAAGTATAGGATGTCAGAGGGCCCCAGTCTAGGAAAGTCTCCCTCTTCGATTTCACGTGCTCCCAGGTGCAACGCCCTCGAGTTGCACAGTGCTACGCAGTTTGAGAGGAGGTGGATGGATGTTTCATCCTGTTCCCCACAAAATCTGCATTCAGGATCTTTTTCCAATCCAAGCTTACTCAGGTGTCCTTTCAGTCTACAATAGCCTGAAAGTATTCCTGTTAATATGAGAACATTGTTCTTACACAGGTTGATGCATTCTGTAAACCTCTTCTGGTTATAAGTTCCCAGAACAATTTTACTTTGCCTCATTCCCTGGAGATTTTCCAGTAACTGGATTTCTCTGCTCCATTTCCATTTTTAGTTTCTTCAGTATTGTACTGCTACTTAACCGCAAAAGGTTCAGGCCCTACAAAAGGCATTCCAGCCCCTTTTTTCGCGAGGTTATCGTTATTTCGTTCCTTCCACTCCTGTGTGACCCGGAACCACAGGAGGGTTACTTTATTTCTTTTGCCTAGCTCATTTAGTTTCCCTAGGCATTCCCAGACCATCTTGGAACTGATTTCATATGAGTTCAGCGCCTTGATGGCTGCTTGACTATCAGACACGATGATAATCTCCTGCTTCCGATAGTTCCTATCCATAATGAACTGAACACATCTTCCAATAGCGTGTATTTCCGCCTGAAATATACTTGGGTATTTCCCAAGCTTTCGAAATATGTAGTTCTAGGCCCATATATTCCTATTCCAGATCCTTCTGCCGTTTTGGAGCCATCAGTGTACCATTTGATGGCATTTCTATTCAAGTTCAAGATGGTGTTATGATCCCACTCGCTCCTGTTACTTAGCTTTATGGTGAATTCTTTCACAAAGCTAAATTTTTTAACATATCATCCGGGGCATATCCAAGGTTTGATCACCGTCAGGAGATTGAGGCCTATGCCTAATCATTCCTTCCTTGACCATTCTTAGTGCGGTTCTTTTCGCCACACCCTCTACTACAATGTGGAGGGGGGCAAGATCCAATACTACTTTAATAGCTGCTGTTGGGCAGGTTCTCATAGCCCCCGTTATGCATACACATGCTAATCTTTGCACTTTCGAGAGGTTAATTCTCGCGGTGGCCAGATTAGTTCTTTTGCTCCATGCTACTGATGCATAGTGATGATCGGTCTCACTATCGCTGTATACATCCAAAGCAGTATTTTTGGGTTGCATCCCCAATTTTTCCCTGCAAAGTTTCTGCACACCATCAGAGCTCTTTTGGCCTTGTTGGTTACTTCAAATTCATGTTTGTTCCATAGGAGTTGTCTATTTTCTGCTCTCCATTCTATATTTTGCCCATCCAGTTTTATGGTTCTAAGATTGGATTTTCTTTTCCTGATAAATGCTACTAGGGTTGTCTTAGTGGGGTTGACATTGAGTCCCATCGATTGACACCATCTTCTCGTGTTGATAAACGAATAGGCATTGCTCCTTGCAATATTAGCGAATGATAGCAACTGTATTAGTAAAAAGCGAAAGTAGGTACGTAAGGTTTTCATTATTTTTATTATCACTAATTTATTTTTGAAAAAGCGTCTATAATTTTTGTACTTATAGTTTGTTACTAATAGTCAATAATCACTTACATTATAGGAAAAAAAAGGAATGTTTGGGTACATGAGATTAATAAAAAAAAACGTAAGGAAGAAGGCGAATTTCATAAATTATATCTCGAACTTCGTAATCATGAAAATATATTCTACACGTATTTTAGAATGAACTTTGAAAGTTTTGATGAAATATTAATTATGCACATATATTGGAATCCGTTGGAGCAAATCGTAAAAAAGATCTAAAAGCTTCCATATGCTGCACTCAAGACCAGGATTTATAACGACATATAGATTTAGCTGCTTGCCCACTTTGTGTTTTTTCAGAACGTAGATACTTTGCGTAACAATCTCCCAATTTTCTCCAGCGTTTCTCTAGATCGTCACCTGCAAGTAAAAGCTCAACAATTAAAACGCCTCGTTTGCAAAACATTTCTTAAGTCATATTTAAAATGGCGTTATTGTTTAGAGTGGTAAGAAAATGGTATTTTTAAGGTATTCTTTTTTCTAGATTTTTAGCTACCGGCGATTCATACAAAACAATTGGCCACAGTTATCGGGTTAGGATTTTCAACAGTTACTATAATTGTTGAAGAAGTTTGCACAGCAATATGGAATAGATTGCAACCAATTTATATGGCCAGAACCCACAATGGAATTACAGGAAAAATCAATTTCGGGCCTACAAAGCCTTATGGCAGTTTCCTAATTGTTTGGGAAGTATATACGGCAAACATGAGACTATCAGATGCCCCAATAAAAGCGGATCAAAAAATTTATTGTTCTAATGGTGATTGTTGACCCTGAATTTAAATTTACTTGTATAGATGTAGGAGGATATGGTAAAGATAGTGACGGTGGTATCTTCTGATGCCTCAGCTATGGGTAGAAGATTTGCAAATGGCATCTTTAATCTTCCTCCAAGCATAAGGGTTCGCTCAAGGGAAGATACTGAAGTCCCATGTGTTTTGATAGGCGATGAAGTCTTTACGCTAAATATTTATTTAATGCGACCATTTCCCTATAGGCAGTCAAAACATGACCATAGCAGAGAAAATTTTAATTATCACTTCTGTAGAGCACATCACGTCGTGAAAAACGCATTCGGAATACTAGCACACAAATGGAGATTATTTTTCAGACCATTAGATGTGAAGGTTGAAACAGCTAAAAAACTTGTATAAAGCAGCTTGCGTACTACATAATCTTTTACGGGCAAAAATTGCTGATCAACATTATGTTAGTTTACAAGAAAATAATGATAAATCAATTCCAAAACTCTAATTGAAAAGTAAAATTCAAAGAACAGTTAAGCTACCAACCTAGCTCAACTACACACCAGTGGATGACTCTAGTAGTAGGTAGGAACAATGAATAAAAATAGAATAAAAAGATGAAAATTCAAATGTTACACTTCTTAGTACTAAAAGTATTTTTGTTCAAATGGAACGCTCTGCATATGTTTTACACCATGAGATGTAGAATTGAATCCTATACCGAAAATATATATAGGTGTTCTTATAACTATATTTATCACTTCATTTAGTATAAGCGGTTTTCAGAAAATGTAGTTTTAATTAATAGTAGGCGTGCTGCAAACTTCTCTTAGACCCCTCACCACAAACTGCACTAAACTGGACGTACGTTTCGATAACAAAGCTATCATCATCAGCAGAAACACTGAACTGCTAATAGTAGGCGGTCTAAAAAATATTCAAATTTACCGGGGCAACACAAAGCAGCACTTTTCCAAAATGCTCTAAATACCGCTTTCATCGAACATATAATTGGCGATGACGCAACCGCAATTTATCACAAGCAATCATTAGGCTCACTCAATTGACACGCTTACTTAAAAGGTTCGTTAACTAATTGCGAAGCTAAAGGCATATAATTGAGCTATTACATTCCGTTGGTTCCGTGTTTCCGGGAAGCAGACACTCAAAAGAGGTCTTTGCAGTCCTTTTATCCTCACATACTCTATGTATCTTTCGTAAGAAAACGCCTATTTACGAAATTAAATGTTGTAGTACTCGTAGAGACGTTGTAAAATTGTCTTTATTTAAAAAAGAATATACCGCCATTTTGTCATGTTTATTGTAAGGAGCCATCAAGAAAAACAACATGATTAGAGTGGACTATGTAAATGTTTTGGGTTAAAACTTTAGCTAATTCCACATGACATTTATTACTTGACTTTCAATCTTCCTTCAAATTTTTTTTTTAAAATACATTAAATTGAGAAAAAAAAATGGTATTAAACACACAGCAGAAAGTAGTCAATGTAAGTACATTGTAAGAATCTCTGAATTATAAGTATCTATGGCTGGGTAATAAAATAAAACTATACCTTTATAATAATAATAATAATAATAATAATAATAATAATAATAATAATAATAATAATAACATCCCTTTTATTTCATATTACCAAAAACCAGTATGAAATAAGTCAAAAAAAGAAATAGAATACAAATAGTAAGAAAAAAGAGAATTAAAAAATTAGAAAAAACAAAATTAAACAAAAGTTTATAAATGTTCCTAAGAGCAAAGAAAAAAATCTTGCACATTATATAAACACTTCATTGTTAAGTATCTTTTTATAATACTGCGTAGGCTTTCACGGCCGGTGTAACTATAACTAACAGCTTCTTGCGGGTTTCGCCGTGTGTCAAAACTTTCGCTCGACGTTTCGCTGTTCATACTGACAGCTTCTTGAGGATAACTGAACTGATTCTCCATGGTCCGACATTCTTCTTATATACGCCCTGGTGCATTCAACCATGTAGTTTCCGCTCCATTGACCGTGACGGTTCGTAGTAGGCTCTTCCACGTGTTGCTAAGGTGGTACCCTTCTTCTCTGTTAACGGTTTTATTCTTTTCTATTTCTATGGCTTCCCTGATGAGTCTTTTTCCCGTAGTTCTTGGTGGTAGTTATTACTTTTACATTCTTGAAATCCATTTTGTGTCCGGTGTCGTGCATGTGTTCTGCCACCGCTGATTGCTCGGTCCTTCTTAATCTTGCGCCCCTCTCGTGTTCTTTTATTCTTATGTCGATGGCTCTTCCTGTTTGTCCGACGTAGCACTGTCCGCATTGGCATGTATCTTGTAGATACCTTTTGTGCGCCCCTTGGGTATCTTATCCTTTGCGGTCGGTAGATACTGCTGGATCGACGTTGCAGTCCCGAAGCGTACTTGTGCGTTACGTTTCTTCAAAATTCGGCCTACTTTTTCGGTGACTCCTACTATGTAAGGTAAACACGCCATCCCTCTTCTTGGTTCTGTAGTTGTCTCCAGTGTCGTCTTCTTCTTAGTGGCTCTCTTTATGTCGATGTCAGTGTAACCATTCTTCTTTGGTGCTTTCTCCAAATATATGTTTTCACTGGTAAGATGTTGTTCGTCACTGATGGTTTCGGCTCTGGATAGAAATATTTGTATTAATGTCTTCTTCTGCATCGGATGATGGTGAGATCTTGCATGCAGATGTCTATCGGTGTGTGTCTTCTTTCTAAATACTGCGTGCTGTAGCATTCCCTCTTTTGTTTTCTTAACCATAATATCCAGGAAAGAGAGATTTCCATTTTGTTCTTTCTCCATGGTAAACTTGATGGCTGGGTGCTGTGAGTTTATGTGTTCCAAGAAGTATCTTTTTATTTTAGATTTGAAAGTCGGCAATCTTTGAATTTTTTTGGAACGTTATTATAAATTTTATGAACTTGTGTCACCACGCCTTTATGTATTTTTGTGTATGTACTTTGAGGCACACGTAATGTTGCTTTATCACACTCGCGAGTATTATAATTATGGTTTGTTTCGTATTTGGCAAGTAACTCACTGTAGGGTTTCTTTCCAAAGCACGCACATTCATAAATATATAGTCCCGGTAAGGTAAGTATATTATTCATTTTGAAAATTTCTCTGCAGGTCTCTCTCTTCTTCAGCCCGAAAACACTTCGTAAACATGCTTTCTGAAGTCTAAATACTCGTTCTACGTCAACCGGGTTGCCCCTGAAGATTATTCCGTAGCTTAGCCTGGACGCTACGTAAGCGTGATACGCTGCTAATGCTGCTTCCTTGTGGACCTCTGAAGATATTGCCCTCAGTGCATGAACCATTCCAGATAAGTTTTTGGTGAGAATTTTAACATGTTCTTTCCAGTTTAGCGTGCTGTCTATATGTACTCCCACGAATTTAACTGTGTCTGTAGATGTTAATTGTTTGTTGTCGTAATTAATTGTTATCGTTTCATTATTTCTTCGAGCAAATTTTATTAAATTAGTTTTTTTTGTCTGTCTAGAACCAGGTATCCATTCTTGTAATAACGCTCACTATTTCATCTCTGAGTTCACTGCTGTTTTGTTCTGAAATAATCACCGATGTATCATCTGCATACATATTTAGAAAATGATTTGTTATGCCAGGCAAGTCATTTTTGTATAATATAAACAGAAAAGCGTCTAGTAATGAACCTTGTGGCACACCTCTATCAGTGTCTAGCCAATTTGATCGAACTATCTCACCCTTTAGGTTTACTTCTACGCATTGTTTACGGCCTGTTAAGTACGATCTCAGTAAGCTAAGCACTATTCCTCGGAATCCCATTACTTCTAGTTTACGCAGCAAGATGGCATGGTCAACACTGTCAAAAGCCTTTGAAAGGTCTAGAAATACTCCCGCTGTAGTCTTTTTATCGGACATTACTTGCATTATTTCGTCGACTAACATATATATCGCTCGTGTGTATCTTATTGATATGTGTATCTTTTTCGTATAACTACCTAAAAGTGTTGAATTACATGCAAATAGTTATTCGATGAATACTACAGGTAGGTTAAATGAAACAATATAAGTTTTGAATCAACATTTTATAGAAATGTATAACAAAATTTATTAATCATTAAAACGACACTGTACCAATATTATAAAATTATAGAGACAATTATTACTTCGTGTGTCTACAACAAGTAACTGTGTTGGGATAATGTTGTTGTATTATTCAATTAGCAGGTACAAATTGTTAATGGAAAAATTAAGTACATGTTCAAAGAATCACGCGTAGTCTGTTTCCTATAACATTTATTATTATTCAGTTAACTAACGTAATTTAACATATTTTTACGTATTGCATTAACATTAAAATATCATTGGTCATATTGAAAAAGAAAAAAGTGTTCTATACACCATTTTATAGTTAATACAACACTTTTTCTCTCTCGGTGATACCATTCATGAAAATGATGCATGGTTTACATTTGCCACGTAAAAGGTGCCAACAGTTCTCTCCTATAAAATTTTAATTAATTCTGGTGGTTGGTTCTTCATCCACTTTAGGACGCCTGGTATAATATAACTTTGTCACTGTTGAAGGTGATATTCTAAAGATTTGGTTAGTTATTCACGAACCCACGCGCGGATTTTAAATTAATCGAAAATGCCTGTTCTTAAACTTTTGTTTGCTTTGCTTTCCTTTCCAAGAAAAATATTTCGTAAAACTTCCCTTGTTTGGAATTTTAAATTGAATTTCCGAGTAATACACCTATGTAGAAATGGTTACGCGGTTGTAATGCTTACGTTGTATTTTGGGAACTTGGAAATCGTTTCCCCTATATAATTACATGCATAAACTAGAAGCAATTCCATTGGAAAACGTTTGCGTACGTTCGGTAGCTTTCGGTTTTGCAAAAAGACTAAATACTGCCATGTATAAGTCAGAAGTGTTAGATCACATCTAGAAACTAGTTTAGAGTTTAAGCGTCAGAAAATCATTTATAGAAACAATCTCAAACTATCGTGTTACATATCTATGTATGTAGTGGATGTAACCTACATCAACATGCATTAAAATTTTATGGAAGTGTATGATTTTATTTAAGCAACGATATCATTGTATTTTTAACACACAATAATATACAGTTTTAGTTCACGCATTTAATTTTATAAATTTCCTCTTTGGATGTAGCTGTAATTTATGTATGGAGTTATAAACATTATAACCAAATTGTTTGTTTAATTAAAAAGCTGCGATAATACGATTTCTCAGATCATCGACATTTTCAATGGAAGTCGTATAAACTAATGATTTAGGGTGACCCCAGAGAAAAAAGTCCAAAGAAATTAAGTCTGAAGACCGAGGAGGCCACGGTTGTGGACCTCCCAGTCCTATCCACCAATCTGGATACGTATTGTCCAAAAACTCGCAGGCAACTAAACTAAAATACGCTAGAGCACCGTCATGCATAAAAAACATTTGTAATCTTAATTGCAAAGGAACTTCTTCCAGCAGTAGTGGTAGCTCCTCTTCAAGAAAATTGCGATATACCTCGCCATTTAACCGCATCCCTAAAAAATGTGGACCTATCAAGTGATCTTCAACAATTCCGGCCTACAGATTGACAGAAAATTTATGTTCATGACGGGCATTCACTAGTTCGTGCGGATTTTCTTCAGGCCCATATGTGATTATTATGAAAATTAATAATCGCGTTTCTAGAGAAAGTAGCCTCGTCGGTGAAGAATATTTGAGCCAAACAGTCAGGATTTTGTGCGATTTTGTGTTGCATCCATTGACAAAAAGCTACTCTTTGCGGAAAATCTGCCAGCAAAAGTGCCTGCACCCGTTGAATATGATATGGATACAACAGTTGATCTTTCAATACTCTCCAAACTGTGGCCTGACTAATGTTTAAAGCAAACGCAATTTTTCTGGTGCTTGTAGTAGGATGTTCCTCAATTTCATTTAGTACCATTTCTTCAACTTGTTGAGTGCTCACTGTAGATGGGTGCCCGTTATCAGTCGTCCGTTTTTTTTAAATTTCCCGTTTCACTAAGACGTTGGTGAAGACGGGCAAATATTGAATGATGCGGGATGATACGGTTCGGGTATCGTTCTTCATAAAGACGTCTAGCAGCAGGCGAACTTCCATTGGCAAGATCGTAAACGAAATGCATATCACACATCTCAGCATTCGTGTAATTCATTTTAGAAAACAGAAACTGGCAATAAACTGAATACTCTGACAACTATTGACCAATATTGAAATGACAAATAAACAATTCCCTCTCAACACAATAGTTTTTGAAGAACTAACTGTGATATTATATATTATATCGTGTTAGTTATAGTTCATAATTATTAAACATTCAATAACTTTAAAACCAAACCGTTTTGGACATATACTCATATGAACTTTTATGATCAAAATAACCTCAGGAATCAGCTCTTAAAGTTTGTCGCATATATTGAGAATCACCCTGTATACATTACAAAGAGTAAATTTAATGCATTAAAACCCATAAAAGATTTTTTCTATTTTGCGTTCATAAAAACGCAATTGTAACACGTTTTTGCGTATCGAAAAGTGCTTCATTGTGATACGCCTTTTTTCATTTCTATAGGTTGGCTGTATTGAATACATTATGACAGAAAGCAAAATTGACGTTTAATGCATGTAAATTGTAAATACTTTAATCAAAAATTCTATACAAATTTAGTTTACATTGTTATTGTTATGAAACGTGGAATTACTGTATACATTTACACTGACGGAACAAGTATCTTGAGCATGTATTGTTATGCCAGGCAAATTCTTCGTAACAAAGTTTTGCTGAGTTATGTTATTGGCTTTAATGGTAGACTCTTGTGATTGAGAATCATTCGATGATATAACTCTAGAATGACCAGATGTACTTGGCCCTGATAAGTTGTGCGCTACAGCCACTTTGCTTTTCATAGATGTTTCGATGTAACCCTCAGCTACCGCAGATGACTTCCATCCACCATGACGTTTTATAGTCAGCAAATATCTGCCTGCGTCTGCTAAGTGTGTAGCACTAGAACGTCTGAAGCAATGTCCAGTATAAGCTCTGAATTGGGCAATTTTAGAAAATCAGCTATTAATTTAGGCATTTTTGCCAATCGTATTAATTCCAATCGGGCACGATATACAATAACCATTGCGATATGTAAGGAAGAATCTTGAATGATTAATATTTTTGGTCGCAGGGCGACATATTTTTTAATTAAAGTAATCCATCTTTCATCCGTAATTGCAAAAACTCTTACGATATTATTTTTGTTTTAGGTACTGTCACCAAAATAATATCACTCTTAAATTCTAAATCATGTATGGACATATTTGTTAATTCATCTCGTCTACAGGCATCTGTGTAACCCATTATTAAAACGATCTAAAATTAAATCCATTACATAAAAATTACATTTTGCAAATAATATCGTAACCTTATTGCTAAAACAATGCGTCAGAACCTTCTTCTATAAATTTATTAATACCTTCAATGCATAAAATTTTAGATTTCTTAGCCTCGTATCCTCAGAGAATCGTTTTAAATAGGCTTGTAATTTATATATTTTGATATGTCTGTATTTTATAAATGGAAAAGCAAGAACGAAGCATGGAATACATAGACCATAAGGTAGAAGATTTCTTATTTTTACCTTGTAATTCAAAATATGCCAATAAAATGTTTTCAGATATTGTGTTGACATTATTCTGTACAGCCCATAGTTCAAATTGATGGTTAGCATTTTTCATATACTGCTTTTGATTTTTTCGGTATAAATTTATGACGGCGTTATCCGCAATTTCACGCAGTTTTGGTGGCGTACAAGATAAATTTGTGTCAGTATCACTCATTTTTTTCAGTTTACAGAGACTATATTATGAAATATATTGTTTAAACAATTTAAATAGCCGAATTTGAATTTTGAATTCGTCAAATGTCAATCGTATGTCAATGTGACCAACTTCATATAAAAATAAAACTCAACATTTTTAATGAGATTTTTATTAAGTATTTAATATTCAATTTATAATGCAAATAGAAAAAATAGTATAAAGGACTCGTTTCATAAGGCTTTTTGTCGCACTCGTTCATTTAGAAAACTCGCCTGCGGCTCGTTTTCTAAACTTGAACTCGTGCGACAAAATCATGCCTTATGAAACTCGTACTTTAATATACTATTATTGTCCGGAATGTATTACGTCATATTTATAATAATTAATGATATTTTTCTTTTGATGTGTGATACGTTAAATTTAACGTGTAAATTAATAAAGAATTGATAATAAAAGGTATTAAAGCCAGTTAATTTACTTTAATTTGCAGAAAACGACTTTCTTAATTTGCAACTTCAGTAGGGGAGAAAAAACGTATCTTTCGTTCCAACCTTTTTTTTTAGCTGTGTATTAAAATCCACGATATAAACAAAATTCAGCACCTAAACATTTCGCAAATCATGAATGTTACAATGTCAATCTAATTACAACAGCCTTTGTTTTATATCACACCACTAATTAGCAGTAATAACAATCTGATTATACGTGCAAATACAAAAATCGACTGATACGACCACGATAATATCAACACCGCAGTCGTATTAATGCCTCGTAACGTGAAATGTACCATCGTGAAAATCAAATTGAGGCAATGGACTGTATTCACGTCAGTGAGATCCTGGAACAAAGACGAATCAATCGCAGAATCGAGAAACAAATTGTCATGGACAGACGCAACTTGCAAAAAGAGCGAAAGTTATTAATATTGGGAACAGGAGAGTCGGGCAAATCGACCTTCATCAAGCAGATGAGGATTATACACGGATCTGGATATTCGCAAGAGGAGAGGCAAGCCTGCGCGAAGATTGTGTACCGAAACGTATTCCTGGTGATCCAGACTATGATAGACGCCATGAGTATGTTAAATATTCCATATGACGATCTCACCAACGTGAAAATTGCCGAAATAATTCGAGATATTGATAGCAATGTGGTGACAGTCTTTGACAGTAGTCACGTGACAGCGATTAAGCGTTTGTGGGAGGACAAAGGTGTGCAAGAGTGTTATAAAAGACGCAGGGAATATCAACTGCTAGATTCAGCGAAGTATTATTTGGATAAAATAGACGATATTGCTGAGGACAGTTACTTACCTACAGATCAAGACATACTGCGACTTCGAATCCCCACTAGTGGCATAATCGAATATCTGATTGACTTTAATGAAGTACGCTTTAGAATAGTGGACGTCGGAGGGCAAAGATCCGAAAGGAGGAAGTGGATTCATTGTTTCGAGAACGTCACATCAATAATCTTCTTGGCGGCTTTGAGTGAATACGATCAGATGCTCTTCGAATCTGAAGACGTCAATCGTATGGAGGAATCGATGGCGCTATTTCAAGCTCTCATAACGTATCCTTGGTTCACTAGATCATCGATTATACTCTTCTTGAACAAGACGGATATATTCGAAGAGAAGATAATGAATTCGCATCTGGAAGATTATTTTCCGAAATACAAAGGCCCCAAACGGGATGCGATCAGTGGCAGGCAATTCATCTTGCAGATGTTTAAAAATTTGAACCTGAATGCGGAGAGGATAATCTACTCTCATTTTACGTGCGCCACCGATACTGAGAACATTAAAGTTGTGTTCGCGTCTGTGAAAAATACCGTGATGCAAAATAATTTGCGGGATTTTTGTTCGGCGTAGATTTTGGAAGAAACTGCGAGCAAGATTATGTATACAGGGTGTTCCACGTAACTGGTTCATTAAAAGTTTATGATGTTCTATTATTTACTTATATTTGAGATTTCGGCACCATTATCTGTTCGATTGGAACTATAAATGTGAAATACTTTAACCAAAATATCACTTCCGGTTGACCGGAAATGGATGTCAACTTTGTTATTTTAAATAGAATGATATAATTTTTTATTCATTTTTGGATTCTACAACTATAAATACGTCAGTTTTCATTAGCTATTCCTATAGCTACATGTTGCCGTTTTTGAGTTATTGAAGTTTTTCTTTTTTTTTAGTCGTAATCATTGCATCATTGAGAAATTAATATCTCGGTTAATACTGCAAGTAGAGACTCCAAATTTGCTATGTTATGAATGTAGATATTACTCTAAGAAACGGTAAGCACACTTTACATTCTAACATACAGGGTGTTCAAAACTGAGGAACAAAGTGACATATTTTCAAATTTTAATTCGGAATTAGGAAGTAAATATCATCCCCTATCACTTTATATGAGCATTCCCTATACCTATCTTTAATAAATTTTGAGATATGAGCGACTTTTTGTTAAACTAAGTAGCCCTATCTTTAAATGTTTGTAGCTGGCTCTGAAATGGATTCACGTCAAATTCATGTATTATTTTTGAATAACAATACAAGAATGTCTGTTCGAATAGTCATTTCTATTAATATTGCGTTGTAATTACAAAGATATACAAAAAACTTTTGGTTAGTCAATGAATTTGACATTAATCCCATTCAGAGCCAGCTACAAACACGCAAAGATAGGGCTACTTAGTCTGTTTAACAAAAAAGTCGTTCATATCTCAAAATCTATTAAAGATAGGTATAGGGAATGCTGATATAAAGTGATAGGGGATGATATTTACTTCTTAATTCCGAATTAAAATACAGGGTGTTCTATTTAAAAAAAAAGAATACTTAGTCTGTTTAACAAAAAGTCGCTCATATCTCAAAATCTATTAAAGATAGGTATAGGGAATGCTCATATAAAGTGATAGGGAATGATATTTACTTCCTAATTCCGAATTAAAATACAGGATGTTCTATTTAAAAAAAATGAGTTTTCTGCATTTGAAAATATGTCACTTTGTTCTTCAGTTTTGAACACCCTGTATGTTAGAATGTAAAGTGTGCTTACTGTTTCTTAGAGTAATATCTACATTCACAACATAGCAAATTTGGAGTCTCTACTTGCAGTATTAACCGTGATATTAATTTCTCAATGATGCAATGATTACGACTAAAAAAAAAGAAAAACTTCAATAACTCAAAAACGACAACATGTAGCTATAGGAATAGCTAATGAAAACTGATGTATTTATAATTGTAGAATCCAAAAATGAACAAAAAATTATATCATTCTATTTAAAATAAGAAAGTTGACGTCCATTTCCGGTCAACCGGAAGTGATATTTTGGTTAAGGTATTTTACATTCATAGTTCCAATCGAACAGATACTGGTGCCAAAATCTCAAATATAAGTAAATAATAGAACATCATAAACTTTTAATGAACCAGTTACGTGGAATATCCTGTATAGTGTGTGATAGTGGTGCATCTGATTTGATGCAATGGATAGATGAGGTGATTTTTTTATTTTTATATGCTTATTATTGCTCATTAAGATAGACTATTTTGTGGAAAGTATGAAATATAATATTGAAAAGTGATTATCTGTCGTTTCATCATTCCCAATAGACATTTTCAGAGAAGTTCGTCGAAAGAAGGTGGAGTGTTACTTAGGTTCTTAATACGTCATCATACATGGGATAGTTTCTTAGTTGATTCTTAATTTCTTCTTATTTATACCCTACTAAATACAAAAACCATAATGGTAAAGCTAACTATCTTAACCTACGGCTACTAACCAGAGAGAACACCTCCACACTCTAAAAAATGATGGTAAATTTACCTCACTGGTATGTGAAAAAACATATAAAATATAAGGCAAAATTACACCAAAAAGAGGGTAAACATCAGATTACCACAAATTAGGTGTAATTTTGCCTGGTAAACCGACTTTGATGGAAAAATACTTCAATAAATGAAGTAATTTTCGCTCACTTATTTGCACAAATTTGCTTAGGAGCAAGGAACATATTTCGTGGAATATTACCCCTTATGTTGGTAAAAATACAATATGGACAATACAAGGGACATGAAATTCTGATTATATATATTATATATATGCATCTGTTATTTGATTGGAACACACAATGTTTTTTTTTGAACATTGCATTACATTGTGTCGCTTGATCAAAAATTAAACCCGTTACGAGAATGCATTACATAGCCGTCGACTATACAACGCGCAAGCGTTTGAGGTACGCAGTTTGAATACAAGTGCGGCATCTACACTGATGGCTTCAACGCATAAATGTAAATGGTGTTTGTAAATGGTCATTTTGCCTTGCAAATAAAGATTGAGGTAAGTTCATTTTACATTAATTATGTATTGAGATGATTACCATGTACTTAGCTATGACAGCACACATAAATAATAGACATACACCTGCGTATGGATATCTAATATGATATACTGGGAACTTAACCTCAATAGCATTTGGCGGTATTGTTGCTACAAGATATGATACATTTATTTAAAGTTTTCAACGTGCAAGTGACACGCAGGAAACTACCGTATCAAACTTTTCAATTTAAACAACAGAAAGTCTTCGTTTTGAAGGAGTCAATTCTTTTTTTTTCTCTTTCATTAAACATTTGGAAATATAAAACGACTAGTGTCTTGCCGTTATTGGAGGCTATGTTTTCGTAGTTAAGTGATGATACAAGTAAAGTAACTATTTTGGTTTTACTCTAGGATTTAATGACAAAAGTAAAGTAGGTATTAAGCACTTATACATGCAAATGTGCAAGACCGCAGGACGGCAAATTTGAGTTCAATAGTTAATCACAACATTATTTATGTACATACTAGTATTGCGGGAATCACCAGATATCAAAGACCGGTTAATCGATTTTTAGTAAAATCGGTTTTTAAAATTCAGTTTTTAAAATCGATTTTCAAAACCAGTTTCAAACTAAAAACAATACATATTACTCTTTTAAAAGTGCTATGTATTTTAAATTCGAAAAACCTATTTAAAGCGCAATAATCTGCTTTTAAAAACCGGTTTTACCGGTTACAATTTCTAAAGATGATTAATCACTGCATCCAAACTCCGGTTTCACATAAAGAGTCTTCGATTCGCAGCACTATTATCTACATACAATATATTTTTAAATGCTAAATTTATTAAAAAATCTCAGGATAAATCTAAACTTGAAGAAATTGAGGTATTAATAAAAATATTAATAAAAATATATTTATTTCATATGTTTTTTACATTTATTTTTCTTTTCTAGGAAATGTGAAGTCGCATTTTTTAATGGTAGAGAGACAGTTATTAGACCCAACAGATTCATTTCTTTCTGCATATTTTAATTTTCATTTGCAGTACGCAAAAGAGGCTTCTAACACATTAGAAGTTCTGCAGAGGTATTTTTTTAAAAATATACCCTGAACAAGGCAACAAAAATGAAAAAGCTCCAAATCCAAACTCAAATTGATAAGATTTTTTAATGTATTTTGTTAGTCAAAATTTATTTTATGGTTATATTCAACTAGATCTTTGTATTATGAATACAACCAATTCTTAGTAACTATTGGCTTTTCGTATCGACCTTTCTCCCAAAATGTTTACTCTTTAAAACATTGCTTATTGAATTTAAAAATTTAGTGAAATTATTGTAAACTCTCTGTAATCCAACTAATTAATATATCTTTCAGAAATTATTAAATCTAATATTATAAATGGTATATTTTGAATATTTAAGTGGAGAATTTGCATTAAGTTCTAAATGACATAAGTAAAGTACTGTAAACTAAAGTATGGGCAGACCAAAACCAGAACTTAATTTGACGCAAACTACAAAGGGTAAATTTAGAGACTTTACAAGAAAATTTAAGAAGGACATGTACGAAAAAATGATTGGATTTTAGTTAAGAATTTGCATGTTCTTGATTTTGTGAACACCCTACGTTTCCGATCACGAGCCGCCACTGTACACTGCTAGTCCTATAATATTCCAATGATTTAGCATTTTTTGGTCTTCCCATGCCTTACACACTGTAACTGTATATTGTAAATAGAATTCCCGGTATTTCCATAAATATAGGTTCTGCAAATTTGACTCATCAATTGCCTCGTGATCTCAGAAATTATTTCACTAGAATTCTAATTAAGTTTTGCTCTCCGTCCGAATACAACCTCATGCAACGAAAACCTTACTAAATCTGTTTGATCTTTCCGTTCGTTTGTAATTCATTTTGGATGGCGGTGATTAAAGTCAAGGCATGAAGGAGGACCGAACGTCTGAGAAACCTGGATAAATAAGGTCCCTGAAACACCAGCTCCTTAAATCCAATTAAGTTAGGGGTCCGACGTTGAAAGGAGAATATCGAGTGTATCGAAAACTTGGCGACGAAACATCCCGCCGTACCTAACTCAATCAATTCATAACTTAGTTAGTGTAATTGAAGTATTAAGGTAGCGGCTTCATTAATGTAGTAATTTGCGAAAACAGATATTGAAAGAATGACGAGTTAGAGTAACGTTTTAACGACTATGTTTCGCTCAGTTAGTTATTATTTTGTCTTGTTAAATATCAAGTTTATTTATTTTTTCCTCACAGACGTTAGAAGTGTTACACATTTGTTCGACTTGATTTTCTGGCATCAGAATGGCTATATCTAGAGACCGGATTATATGCAAAGAAAAACTGGAATATATGCGCATATATATATGCATCGATTTCCTGGGGCATATATGCAAAAAAAATTGCGACAATATGCAAAATTTTTACATAAAATAAAATTATTATACAGGATTGTCCACGGAACTGGCTGGTTAGAAGTTTTCCGGGTTAACGAAATTCCTCAGTTTTAAAAAATTGGGGTTTGCAACAATTTCGCACTTACTTTCTTTCTAAAATATTTTCACCATTTTTGCACTTCCGGTTAACCGGAAGTCGCCACGAACTTTGTTATTTTAAATGGAACACCTTATATATTATTATGTTTTTGAATTTACCATAAAATTCTATGACGATTACCATTAGGGTATCTTATACCTATCTTCAACTGTTTCTAAGATATTACGATTTTTGTTAAAATTTTGACATTTACATTGTTGTATGTAATAGATTAATTCTCACTTGATTTAAGTGTCAGAAATCTCCGACTTTGAAATCAACAAGTACTATCATTGTTTTACCAAAACGTAGAAAAAAAATTCAGTGACATTATACAGGGTGTTTAAAAATTAGTGACATAGTCAAGAATTTTGAATGTTGCAAAACTTAATTTTTTCAAATAGAACACCCTGTACATTTTTCTATTTTTGGATGTACAATTAAATTCTATGCCGATTTGCTGTAGCATTCCCTATACCCATCTTTAGTAGTTTTCTTTTAAATTACTCGTTTTGTTATTACCGCTTTCAAATGGCCGAATAATTTCTATCTGGTGGGCCATGACATTAACATCACAACAATTTATTATTATTAGTAAGTATTATTGTTATAATCATTGTTTGTTAGACGTCGCGTGTTCAGATCGATGAATAGTATTGTGGAACTTATGAATTAGATAATGAAAAATATTGGAGGAGCTTATTCTAATTTAGATACTATAAATTTATTTTAGATTCACTGAGAATGCAGGAAGAACTTATAGAGAATTCAATGTAATTAAAGGAATTTATTGGTTGTTAATATATCTAACGCAATCCAAAAAATTTTGAAATGATTTCTCTTAATAGCTTGGTTTCAATTAAGGGAAATGGCATAAACGATAACGACGACAACATAACAAACATTTTTTCACTAAAACGTAGTGTGCTTGTCAGACAAATGTTTTAAAGTTTTTGATATATTAAAGTATTTTCAAAATTATAAAGATTTTTATGAAGAATATTTGGATACATGCGTACTTAACAAATGCAATTTACCACCAGCATAAACTTGAACCATCACATAGAGCATCAAAAAAAAATGCTCAATGTGAATTCCGTTTACGTCCAAGCATTTTATTATTCGACGTCTTAATGTGTCGCCTTATACTTCTTCTCACTTCAACTGAGTCTAATTCATCAAACGTTCTCGTCACACGAATCATTAAATCTTGCTTGGTAGTACCGAAAGTTGCGTACAGTGTGTAATCTGTGTAATGTATTATTTCAAAGTTTTCTGAATTTTATTAGATATATTGGCCGAAAATAAATTCCTATAATTACCGTAAATTCTCTATAAGTTTCATATTGATTCATAATATTAATACATAATAATTGAAGTTCATCCTGCATTCTCAGTGAATGTAAAATAAACTTAAAGTATCCAGGTTAAAATAAGCTCCTTCAATATTTTTCATTATCTAATTCATAAGTTCCACAATAATATTCATCAATCTGAACACGCGACGTGTAACAAACAATGATTATAACAATAATACTTGCTAATAATAATAAATTGTTGTGATGTTAATGTCATTGCCCCTCCAGATAGAAATTATTCGGCCATTTGAAAGCGGTAATAAACAAAACGAGTAATTTAAAAGAAAACTACTGAAGATGGGTATAGGGAATGCTACAGCAAATCGGCATAGAATTTAATTGTACATCTAAAAATAGAAAATTGTACAGGGTGTTCTATTTGAAAAAATTAAGTTTTGCAACATTCAAAATTCTTGGATATGTCACTAATTTTTAAACACCCTGTATAATGTCACTGATTTTTTTCTCTACGTTTTGGTAAAACAATGTTAGTACTTGTTGATTTCAAAGTCGGAGATTTCTGACACTTAAATCAAGTGAGAATTAATCAATTACATACAACAATGTAAATGTCAAAATTTTAACAAAAATCGTAATATCTTAGAAACAGTTGAAGATAGGTATAAGATACCCTAATGGTAATCGTCATAGAATTTTATGGTAAATTCAAAAACATAATAATATATAGGGTGTTCCATTTTAAAATAACAAAGTTCGTGGCGACTTCCGGTTAACCGGAAGTGCAAAAAAGGTGAAAATATTTTAGAAAGAAAGTAAGTGCGAAATTGTTGCAAACCCCAATTTTTTAAAACTGAGGAATTTCGTTAAGCCGGAAAACTTCTAACCAGCCAGTTCCGTGGAAAACCCTGTATATATTATATATTATATTATAAATAAATTATTATTATTTATATATATTAAATTAAATGTTTTTCAAAATTGTGTAATAGAAAGATTTGTCTTCTATCAGAATACATGTTTCGAAATAGAAAAGCTTCTTTCAACATCCACAGATGTAATTGGTGCATTTTTTTAACTTTGCAATACATTCCAAACTAAAATTAAAGTCGAAATCGTTTACTGTTTCACCTTCCAAAATTTTCTTAACTTTCTTCAATTTCAAATACCCCGCATTTTTATTTATCACTTTTTTTAAATTTATTGTATATAGAATTACGTGTTGTACCCTTAACCTTCTTACATAACAAATTCGTCTACTATTTCGACTGATTCCGAGAGCGACATCCCTTGCGTTTCTAGTTTACGAATGGAACTTGAAACAAAGCTATAATTTGACTTAATATACAAAAGGTTTTGTAGCAATTCTGTTGATGTTACTAGCTTTTTACAGTTTTCTAGAGCAATGCAGTCAGCGGTGATTTCAAGAATTACATTTTTTATTCCTTCAAAATTATCGGCGAAAAAAATTGCAGCCTCTAACCATGTACCCCAACTCGTGATAATCGGTTCAGGAGGCAACTTAACACCGGGAAGTCGCTTCTTATAAAATTGGATACGTAAAGGTGCTTTGAAAAATACTTTTTTTGACATTGCTAATTAAATCATTAATCAAAGGGAATTGATTCCTAATGTCTTCGGCTACACGATTGAACCCATGAGCTAAACAAGTGGTATGAATAATGTTACTATAAAAAAAAAATTGCGCGGCTTTTATCATGTATGATGCAGCGTCGGACAACATTCTTGAACGAATTGGGCAATTGTCACATTATTTGTTTTTTGAAGTTCTTTACAATAAATTAAATATGATTTACCTACAATATCTTCATGAAGAATTCCTATTAACAAGTGGGCAATATAACTGCCATACTTATGCGTACTTTCATCTACCATGATATAAATAAAATTATTCCCCACCAATTGTTGAATTTCTGCTATTGTTTGCTGGTAACAAGCTGAGATATTTTTTTCGTAAGGTACTTTCGTCAGGTATACTATTTTTGCAGAAATGATTTCAAATTAACATTGTTTAATCTTGCTAATGGTATGTTAGACGAAATTAATGAGTTACACAGATCCGTATTATATTCTTCTTGTTCTGATTGTGAGTTTCGTGAAGCTGATGCTACACATTGACGTATAGATTGCTGCACACACGCGGATCGCTTTAGTTTTTCACATTTTCCAATATGTGATGGGAGTTTTAGCGTGTTGATCAATCTGATATTTTCTCGCAGAAGACACCTACATCAACAATTGTCATTTTATATTAAAAGTTAAAGAATTTAAAAACAATTGTAGAGCTTTTAGTACAATTAAACTTACCAATTTACTGCAGGCTCGACAAAATATTTTGTCGCCATCCTTTACCAGTTCAGGATATGGCTTAATCCATAAAGAAATTTTGTTCGCTATACTCATTGTATGTACGCACAGTATTTAAAAACGTAACACAATTACATGCTGTTTCGCTCAAAGATATTCAATGAATGAATAGCTTATTTGGGAATTAATAATAATAAAACGTATTGCTGTGAACTGAAGGTCCAAGCATAAAATAATAAAGAGAAATTAAAAATGACAAAATTAATTTAGCTAGCTCAGCAAAAATGAATTTAAATTCGCGCCAGAGATTCTTTAATCTCAAGGTAGCTTCTAAAAAAGTTAAAGTGGGCGATTGTAAAATTAGACTTTCTTTTAACTCCCTAAAAATAGAACTGGCAAAACCAAAAATAAAAGAACTAGTGATTTTAAAATGATATTTACAATCATTAAGTTTATTTTTTTTAAAAAAAGAAAAAAAAAACATTTGATACAAATTTGCAGGATAAAAACCGTGAATATAGGATTCTGGCATAAAACAAACCTGCATAAGAATTTAATATGACAAAGGACGATTTAAAATCCTTTAACAAACAAAATGGAAGATTCGTTCTAGAAGGAATTTCATAAAAAAAAATCATCCACGCGGTCATGAAATCCAAACTATAATTTACACGTGGAGAAATAGATACAATTTACATTGAAATTTAAAATTTAATAGCACAAAGCTTCACTTCACCTTCCCCGAGGTGATTAACAAAAATACAAAACAATTAATAAGAAAACGGATAATTTAACACACTTTCGCGGAATCCTCTAGAACGTTTTTACAATAATTACTGATCTAACATCCAAAATGTGTACACAATTAAACAATACAGCAATAATTAAATATGTGAGTTCCTTGAAAGCTAATCAAACAAATAACCGAGCAACAATTAAAATAAAAATGAATTTACCTCAACGGCAATAAAAAAAATAAAAACAACATCTCTACTTACGGGCAACTTTCAACGAACTGACTCCCTTTTCAAGGCCTCCCGCATATATATGAAATATACAAATCGTGCGTTCAACACAGAGCGCAACTCTAAGAAAAACCCTAACAAATAAACTAACCAATACGGGAGTACGCAAAATGTACAAATAAATGATTTTAAATATACACAACTGGCCAAAAGAAATGAAACAAACAATTAAATAAATATTCTTAATAAATTTTAGAACAGCGGAAACTCTGACATTGTTTTGACAAGGCTGATTAGAAATAAATAAAAATACACATTTGAATTTCCGAAACCCGGGTTGCCAGTCTACAGCAGTATTTACCACATCCCTTCTGCTAGCAGAAGGGATGTGGTAAATACTTATTAAACGAAATTAAACACGTGCAGTTCTTGGAAAAAAGTATTAGAGAAACCAATGTAAAAGATTTATCGTTCTGAGAATTGTCGGTTGTCGATCTACATTAGGAATTACTAGGAATTTCTACTAATAGAAAGGATAAGAAAAAGCTTAAATATGCAATATGTGCATATTGTAACGACCGACACTGTATACACGCCCGCACGGAAGCGGTGAGTCGAGTACAAGTATCGGAAGCAGTCGCCAAACACAAAAAAATAATGCAAATGTAACGGCCGAACACGAATCTATATCTTATCTGCGCATATGGTGCAGTAAAAAACGTTGCACACGTGTCCGACCTTGCGGGGAGGAGCGTGTGGGTATTATCGGCCGAATATACAGAGTGATTCTCAATATATGCGACAAACTTTAAGAGCTGATTCCTGAGGTTATTTTGATCATAAAAGTTCATATGAGTATAAGTCCAAAACAGTTTGGTTTTAAACTTATTGAATGTTTAATAATAAATTATGAACTATGACTAACACGATATAATATCACAGTTGGTTCTTCAAAAACTATTGTGTTGAGAGGGGATTGTTTATTTGTCATTTCAATATTTGTCAATAGTTATCAGAGTATTCATTCAGTTTATTGCCAGTTTCTGTTTTCTAAAATAATTACACGAATGCTGAGATGTGTGATATGCATTTCGTTTACGGTCTTGCCAATGGAAATTCGCATGCTGCTAGACGTCTTTATGAAGAACGATACTCGAACCGTATCATCCCGCATCATTCAATATTTGTCCGTCTTCACCAACGTCTTAGTGAAACAGTAAATTTTAATAAACGGACGACTGGTAACGGGCACCCATCTACAGTGAGAACTCCACAAGTTGAAGAAATGGTACTAAATGAAATTGAGGAACATCCTACTACAAGCACCAGAAAAATTACGTTTGCTTTAAACATTAGTCAGGCCACAGTTTGGAGAATATTGAAAGATCAACTGTTGTATCCATATCACATTCAACAGGTGCAGGCGCTTTTGCCGGCACATTTTCCGCAAAGAGTGGCTTTTTGTCAATGGATGCAACACGAAATCGCACAAAATCCTGACTATTTGGCTCAAATATTCTTCACCGACGAGGCTACTTTCTCTAGAAACGCGATTATTAATTTTTATAATAATTACACATGGGCCGAAGAAAATCCGCACGAACTACTGAATGCCCGTCATCAACATCAATTCTCTGTCAATGTGTGGGCCGGAATTGTTGGAAATCACTTGATAGGTCTACATTTTTTACCGATACGATTAAATGGCGAGGTATACCGCAATTTTCTTGAAGAGGAGCTACCACTACTGCTGGAAGAAGTTCCGTTGCAATTAAGATTACAAATGTATTTTATGCATGACGGTGCTCCAGCGCATTTTAGTTTAGTTGCTGCGAGTTTTGGACCAATACGTATCCAGATCGGTGATAGGACGGGGAGGTCCACAACCGTGGCCTCCTCGGTCTCCAAACTTGAATTTTTTGGACTTTTTTCTCTGGGGTCACCTTAAATCATTAGTTTATACGACTCCCATTGAAAATGTCGATGAACTGAGAAATCGTATTATCGCAGCTTTTCAAACAGTTAGAAATACCTGTGGTATTTTAGAGCGGACTCGTCAGTCAATACGACGGAGGATAGAAACTTGTATTGCAGTTGAGGTGGGTCATTTTCAACAGTTAGTATATAAGTTAATTTTGTTGTGCTAATTATTTTGTTAATTTATAATAAAAACATTAATTATGTTAACTTACTATTAAACATTGTACAACTTTAGAACTAAGCGATTTCGGACATATGTCCTTATGAACTTTTATGATCAAAATAACCCCAGGAATCAGGGCTTAAAGTTTGTCACATATATTGAGAATCACCCTGTATATTAATCATTCATTATGTTAATATCGAAAAAAGGGGCCGCGGCGAATTGAAAATGGATATGAAAACAGTCATTATGAATCAATTAGATTAAAAAACACAAACATATTTAGTAGAGCTGTAGGGATGTGTAAAGAAAACAAAACATCTGTTCGTATACAATATTATATTTAAGGTAAGTAATTGAAAAACTTAGAATTGTTGCCTTTGATGTATTTATTTCTCTCTATTTTACATGTTCAATGTTTTTCTATGTTTGCTTACTGCATTCTCCCTTACATTTAAAGTAGAGTTACTTCAAAAAAAAAAAAACAGAGACCGCACATGATACACACCTGTGTTTATATATTTTCAAAAACGGCAGTGAATGCATAAATCCGTCTACTATCCACGCTAAACATATAGGCTCTATTTTATGCTGTAAGTCGTACAATTAGAATGTATCACTAGTGTACGTTTGGCAAGCGTGGGCATCGAGAAATTTACTCAAGTTTCTGAAATTTAGGCGGCCATTTCGAACAGACAAAACTTTGTGAGTTTGCAAGGGAGAGTTGATGTCCTTATGGGATTCCAGGTATTTGGCGGGACCACTTAGTGTATATTAGAGTTTAATATGGAGTGCAGCTTTACTATAGCAGATGGTAGCGGTTTACAATACGCTAAATGTTCATGAAATTTTGAGCAGGTCCCGGAATACGCGGTGAAATATCAAAGATGTACCGCTGGGCGATGAAATTATTATATGTCGGTTGCATGCAATTGAACGTGCGTCTCTGTTATTACGCGGGATTAATTTGAAATATAATATTTGCTTTCGCCCTACCACACCACAATGATCTCGAATCAATGGATTCGAAATGGGAATTACATCGTATTTATCGTAATGTCTGAAATACAGAATTTAAGCATAACTTTTCCTAAATTTGGCGTTAAATTTAACGTACTGCTGTGGTAGACTCCCCGTTGTTCGCGAGTGTATTTTAAGTGGCATATTCTGATGTTTTCACAAATTTAGATTTTATTTTTGTATAATTTTAGGTAAAGAGTTTATTATTTGATTTAATTTATTTCGTGCTAAATTTTTTTTTAATTAATTCATTCATTAAGATGTCTATTGTTTGCTCATGTTAGTTAATGCTTATTTCTATTAGATTTTGTCGGTGAATTGTGCGTTTGCGTTGTATGTCGTTGACTTACGACTGCGTTGTTGAGTTTTGTCAGGCAGTTCCTTGTTCGACTGTTAACGTAAGTAGACGTATTTTTGTATATTATTGACGCCATTTTGTAATTCATTTTGATATTCTAAATTTTCGAATAAATTGAATTTTATATAGTCCATCAATCTTTTTATTTTTTCCTTTTTTTGGGTATTCCGGTTTTTTCTTATTAATTATACACTGTTTTTACGTTTCGGAATTTTGTTTTATTCCTTTTTCATTATTTTAATCCTACAAATTCACAATTTATTAAACATTACAATTTAAAATTTACCAAGTTACTATTTTTAAAATTATAATAATTAAAAAAACTAGTAATTATAAGACATAATTGTTTTCAAACTTACATTTAGGTGTTTTCATAGTTATTAACCTTTACGGCGTTGTCAAAATTTCTTTTAATTACATTTTAAAATTGTAAACGACACTTTAAAACATTAACAAATATCGACAAACAGACATATACTAAGGCGCAAGGCCGTTCAGTTTTGTTTTCAATACCAGAAAACAGGCCGTTTTTTATATTTAAAAATCGCCTCTACATTTCCACGATAAGGTGCATGGCGACTCAATTCGTTTTTCCTTTAGAATTTGCTATAATCAAATTATTATAGATGTGACTTAAGTTATTTATATCATTTTTATCGTTAATTGCATTTTTATTGTTTTTAATAGCCACATTTCTTTGAAAAGTCTTTTATAATAATTATTTTCAATCTCTAAAATTTCCGTTTTATTAAAATTAAATTTATGGTTATTATTTAGTGCATGTTTTGCCAGAGCACTAGAGTTTACATTTTGTGTATTTATGCTATATTTGTGCGAGTAAATTTAGATAGTATTTTTAGAAGATTAGGAAAAGAAGAACAAAAATTAACATTTCAGGTAAGGTGTAGGCGACTCAATTTAGTTCCAGACTTTTTAAAAATTAAAAGTACGCATTTGAAAATTGAAAATAAAAAATGTAAGAAGAAATTAGAAAATTTAATAAACAGATTTTATATTTCAAAGCTAAACATTCACATTACAGAAACAAATCAAAATATTAAAAAATATAAATATATATCACAACAAATAAAAGAAAAATTATATAATGTTTTGCCTGAAAATATAGTAAAAATGTTTTTAGAATCACAAACTAAAAAATATAAGAACATAATAGAAAAGATTAAAAAAATTCACAAGCAAAAAATAGTAAAATTAAAAGAACGTCAAAGACAAATCTTGGACCAAGAAAACAAGTTACCAAAAGTTCAACATAATTGGTTACAAAATATGACAAATATAAAAATACCAGATAATGTACAATTAATCCTCAGTTTAGGTCCAAAATTCAGTTTCTATAGAGAAAAAATACCCACAGTAGACATAATAGCTAGCAACTTAGTGAACAGGTGCATAGCTTTCTCAGAAAAAAACCAATATCAAACAAAATATTAATAAAATAAAAGAAATGTTAATTAATAATAATTATCCAATTCATTTTATAGATAAATATATAAAAAAAAGATTAACACAAAATGAAAATAAAACTAAAACCAACCCACAAAATAAGGACCAAAATAAAGAGGAGAAAAAATATATTTCCATACCATACACAGAACAATTATCAGAGAATTTACAAAAATTACTGAAACAATATAAAATTCAACATTGCTCATAAACCAAATTACACAAATAAAAAGTGGTTCACAAAAACTAAAGAACCATAGTTTTAATAAGCAAACACATACAATTTACAAAATTAACTGTGAAAACTGTGAAGGAGTGTATATTGGACAATCACAACAATACATAGAGAAGAGAATTTACTCGCACAAATATAGCATAAATACACAAAATGTAAACTCTACTGCTCTGGCAAAACTTGCACTAAATAATAAGCATAAATTTAATTTTAATAAAACGGAAATTTTAGAGATTGAAAATAATTATTATAAAAGACTTTTCAAAGAAATGTGGCATATTAAAAACAATAAAAATGCAATTAACGATATAAATAACTTAAGTCACATTTATAATAATTTGATTATAGCAAATTCTAAAGGAAAAACGAATTGAGTCGTCATGCACCTTATCGTGGAAATGTAGAGGCGATTTTTAAATATAAAAAACGGCCTGTTTTCTGGTATTGAAAACAAAACTGAACGGCCCTTGCGCCTTAGTATATGTCTGTTTGTCGATATTTGTTAATGTTTTAAAGTGTCGTTTACAATTTTAAAATGTAATTAAAAGAAATTTTAACAACGCCGTAAAGGTTAACAACTATGAAAACACCTAAATGTAAGTTTGAAAACAATTATGTCTTATAATTACTAGTTTTTTTAATTATTATAATTTTAAAAATAGTAACTTGGTAAATTTTAAATTGTAATGTTTAATAAATTGTGAATTTGTAGGATTAAAATAATGAAAAAGGAATAAAACAAAATTCCGAAACGTAAAAACAGTGTATAATTAATAAGAAAAAACCGGAATACCCAAAAATAAAAAGAATAATCAACACCGGTTAAATAATATTGAAGAAATTTATAGTCCATCAAGGAATTCATTCAGTAATAATTGTTAGTATATTGATGTGTGCACATTATAGATATAAGATCATTTATTATTTTTGTTCAGGAAGGTATATTTTAGTTGTAATTTTCTCATTTTAGTTTTAAGAGTTAATTTTTCCGTTTTTCTATTTTGCTGATTCATTTGTATTTTATCAGTCACCTCGTTTGGGTGAGTAGAACCATTGTGCCTGCATTTTTGTTTTGCATTCTTGTTATTTACTAGAAATTGTCCACGCTTAATTTAATTTGAAACCACCTGGATTGATATTGGCATATTTAGGATTATCTTCCTGAACAAACTAAACTTTTGCTTTGTATAGGAAATAGCATTGTCCTATTGTAATTTAGAATCAAGTGCAGTTTTTTAAATTTAGGCCAGAACCCTCGGTTCACGGTTTTTTTTTTCTGCACAAATTGTAATTAACCCTTTTTGTATAATAAATTTTGATTGTTACTTAGCATCTTCGGGTTAAAAATTCTGTTCTTTTATTTTTAATTAAACCTTTTCAATTTTTGGGGTAATTAAGAAAGTCAGTTTTCATTCACTCACAATTTACTTTTCGTGGTTGGATTCAAGTTTTAATTCGCGAGGGTAACTCTGAGGTTAATTGTTCTTTTGCGTTCATTTGTAAAATTTGATCCGTTGAGCTAGCTAATTTAATTTCATTTTTCATTGTAAAATTCATTTTCTTTTGTCATTTAATTCAATCAGTACACAGCAGTACGCTAGTTGCTGGCACCTATGCTATGGAATAAAAGTGCATTTACAAGTTACGAGTGGCATTTCTTTACAATTAGTAACGATGTGGGTTACAGGCGTTGCACAAATCAAAAGTATAAAGGCTCTACTACGATAAGCCATTGAAAAGTGCCCCTAAAGCTATCGGGCTAAAATTAAAGCACCCCATTTGAGATCAAAGCTATCACGTTCAAAAAAATTATGTAAGTAAACACTGATTAAGGACTTTCAATAAAAAAAATTAAGGACTAATTCCATTCATATACATATCTCTGACCTATTTGGGGTAAATAAATTGCCTATATATTGAGAACGTTGTCTCTAAATGTAAGTTTAATAAAAATGTGTTAAAAACCGAACAGAATCTGTCCTGTTTTTAGCAACGTTTATAAGTTTGGGATATTTTCCTCCTTGTTGCCGAGTCATATTTAATAAATCGCACAATATAACGACCAAAATGCGTCCCCAGAATTAAGAATTAGATTCTATCAGCTCTTTTCACCACTCCAAACAATTGAACTTCATAAAAAAAAATGCTTCACGATGAAAAACAGTGGAAGAGAGATAAAAGCACCAGCGACAATTGTAGACAGACAAATGAGAATAAAAGATTTAGAAAACGTTGCCTTTATTACATCCCATCGCATCGGCGGGAAATCGAAGCGGGGACATTCGACGAAGCATAAAAAGTCAAATCACGTCGAGAGATTCTTGATGGCATTTGGCAACTTTAATTACGCGTTTACACCTCGAACGAAAGTGGAAATATAAATTTACACCGTCACAAAATTTAAAACTTTTGTTTACAGCGTTGCCATAAAGAATGATATAAAATTAACCCCAGCAAACGCAGCGTTTTTTAGTCATACGGTATGAATCACGATGAGATCTTATTAAAAGTTTATGGAGAAGTATGTATATAAATGCGTCATTAAAATATTTTTTGTAGTAGGTCACTTCAGCTAAAACTTTTTCGACTTCCGGTAATGTTCTCTTATACTGGAAGTAGTTGCCTATTTTGTTATTGCAAATGAAAAGGTAGTATTTTGATTTTAAATATGGATTCTACTCTGAATTTTATGTTAAGTACCATGTGATTCAAAATGATTGTCGTAAGAAAAAAACTGTTTTCCGGAAAAAAAATTATCTATACTTATCACCAATTTAATGAGCGAAGTTAGCTACATACAAATTTCATACATTAAATGAATTTTCTTGACATTTAGCGACATTGGCGTGCGTGTTGTAGTATCTTTCGATTATTTATCTTATAATTTTTTTTCAAATCGTTTATATTTACATCTAATATCAGCAACAATAGTATTTCTGAATACTGTAAGAAAATAAGAGAATTTAGCTGTGGTAATAGCTCAACAAACAGTTAAAAAAAATCAATATTAACATTAAGTGAAATAGTTTATTAAATTTTATAATTTTATAGGCTTATCATACACTTCAGCGCAATGAGCTGTCAAAAGAAAGTTACATTTTCATCCCTATAAAGTTTCTACGGTACAGGAAGGAAACCATTAGATCACGATGACTTGCTAAACAAATCATTTTTCTCAGATGAAGCCTGGTTTTATCTAACAGACTATATCAATTTACAAAACTATTGTATCTGGTCTGCAGAAAATCCACAGGAATTTCGAGAAACGCAATTGCATCCCGTAAAAGTGGGAGTTTGGTTAGCTATGTCCAGGCAACGAATAATAGGGCCAATTTTCTTCGAGGAAACTGTAACAGCCCAACGTTACCAACAGATGTTGGAATTGTTTATTGCGGAGTTACAAGAAAATGAGCTTGAAGCAGGTTATTTTCAGCACGATAATGCTCCAGCACATACTGCTCGACAAACCTGCCAATATCTTCAACAGTTTTTTGCTGACAGGGTCGTTAGAGCACAAAGATGGCCACCAAGATCGTCTGATCTAACCCCATTAGATTACTTCATGTTCGGCTATCTAAAAAATAGGATCTATAGAAACCGCATGCATACCATAGAAGAACTGAGAGATGCAGTTTGTCACTTAATAATTATACTAATTGTATGTTATAATTTAAAGTATAAATAAATTTTAGTCAAACACCAGTTAGTACTGAATTGTAAAATCATAATTTAGTAAAGTTAAATTAATTACATTTCATTTTTACAAGCAGAAACACCAATCCATAGTCGTTCATATAATGCGAGTTCAAATACAGGTTACGTTTTCCTTATTTATGACAGATCCGTTTACTTTCTTATGTTCCAACACTGACTTAGTTCAAACCTTCATTACAACACGCGGCATTACCTACACCCTGTTACTATCTATAGGAGCGGAATTGACAATCATTTTGAATCTCTGTGTATATTTAACATACCATGCATCTAATGTTTATACTTATATGTATTTGTGCAAATGTTTTTAAATTTTAATTTAGTTTCGTTTACTGGTATTTGTATTATTTCGTTTGTGTGTATTTCCATTAAATATTCTCTTAATCTTAAGTCATTGTGTTATTGAATGTATCTCCTTCTATTGTACGCTATTGTCGACATCTGTTTATAATTTATATTACTCATGATTTACGTCAGTTTTAAACCGATCTTAAACAGTTTCCGTTATTACCAGCACAACACTTGACAGTTGTTTTCGTTTGATGAATTCGTTTTTAGAAGCTGTGTTCTCGGAGAATTAAAATACATTTATCGCGCATGATCAGAGACCTAACCTATAATAACAAATTAAGGGGGCGATCACATAGACAAGAAAACGTTAAAAGATATAAGCGAGAGACAAAATTTATGCCTTGACAAGTAGCGGCATCTGGTGGTAAGTGGAGAAACATATTAATTAAACTAATGGTGCAAAGATGGCGCGACGGAATATTCGGCGTACTATAAATGTCACTGCTAGGCTTATTTTAGAAAAGTGTGCGACCAAATAAATATTAGACGTGATCTGACGTGGTTAAGTGTAAGTGGAATTTTCCGTTGCACGAACGCCTGTGACGAACGCGTAAAAATATAAAATAAGAAGAATCGGCGAGAGAAGTATGAAAGTCGTTTAACTGCGCGCGCAGCGATGAGGTAGAACATTCATAAGTGAATTGACATTTCGCAAAATTATTCTTAAAGGAGTCAAAATAAGTAACAGTTGACGTAAACTAAGCAAAAACTAAAACACAAATGTGGGCCCAATGGATTAATATACGTTTCATAATGAAATTAAAACATATTTTTGCGTTAAAGCGAAACTACGCACGCAATACCTATTTGTTTTTATTTATTTTGTGAAATGCCTACTTACTTCTTAGTCCACATTATAGCTTATTTACCGCTGTTGATTCATTTGCAGTGAAAATATTTTCGCCTATAGTGGACATTTAAAATGATCTTTATATATATATATATATTTTTTTTTTGATAGGTATATAAATTTAGATGTTGCTTTTTAATTCTTGTCAATACATCTACAGATAACAGAACAGAAATATTATTTCGAAAAAACCTTGCACCGACCTAAACAACCTTCAAGTTCACAAATCTGTAAATGTTCAGCGACAATTCTTGAAATCCGGTTGCTGATTGGTGTATTCGTTTCGGCGCCAAACGTGTCAACTGCAAGCCATAAGAGGCTACGTGTCTAAAATCTGTTCACTTGCAAAATACCTATATTTTATGTTAAATTCCAAAATACAACATGATACCCATTGGTGTTTTCTTTCACGATTATTTGAGTTATTTCACTTAAACCTAACAATATAATATATAAGAAAGTATGTAAATGTTATGGCCACTGGCCACCGATCATAACCTTTTACACAAGAATATCATAGTTCATTAAATGTTTTTAAAATTGCAGGGGTAATTCAAAACTAATAAAATACGTAAAATAAATAAATAAAACAAGTAAATCATATAGATTAAACGGATGAGTAAACTAATTTGTGTAGATACGAACGTAAACAATAATAAACTGCCATTTTGGCAAGCTGTTGTTTGTGTGAAGTTAGGTTTAGAAATTTGGACCGCTATAACTCCTCTCTTGTCCTTACTCGTTGTACTCTGCTCAAATGGTATACAATATGCACATCAAATAATTCATTTGACGTACAACTTCATAAAAATAAATTTGAATCAGATTTCTTATTGTGGTGGTTATTGTTAAATGTCTTTTTAACGACAACGAATAAAAACGTGAAATTTGGTATGCATGTGTAATTTGATATACCCTTTAAGAACAGTTATAAAAAAATTAGGGCTGTCATTTAAAAAAATTATCGATGACGTCACATCTCAAATTGGGACACGCTATATACAATTTTCTCAGATAAAAAAAGTGGGCAATTTAAAATACTAATCGACATGTCCGAGCATATTTCCGGAAAAAATACTGTCTTCGCTTTACTGAATTTATTCCAGATTATAGACTCACACTGTATAGCAGTAAGGCACTTTCTCCAGTGATTTCGAGGTTGGCTATGCTATTGAAAGGTGCTCCTTTTACTAACATTTTTGAAATACTGTTGACAAGTCGCGTCGACAGTTTAAATAAATAATGACATGATTATCGAATGTGAAAGCCAATAAAAAGATTACTTTTTGCCGAGACTGATTTAAATCACCCCTCCTAATTTTGAGACAAGGTGTAAGTATCTCATTTTTAGAATTTATTCATTTATCTTTGTAATTGAACACAATCATATAATTATAATAAAAAAATTAAAGTTTAATATCCTTTATTTATTTAGCTATTATATTTTCTTTAAGAGAAGGGCCATTAGTTGTTGTTGCTGTTCCATGCTTTTAATATACGCTTGTCTTTCTTCCTTTTCCATTTGTAGACGCGCCAATCTCTCTTCTTTCTCCAATTGAAACTTATTTTCTTCCAATAATAACCTCTTCTCCTCGAGTGCAACCCGCTTTTTTTCTATTTCCAACTGTTGCTCCTTTAACATATATTCTTTTTCATTTCTGCTTCCTTATAAATGCAAACGTAGCATCTCCTGTTTCTTCACTTTTCCTCTTCTTGCGTATTTTATACGCCATCGGCTCAACGTTAGAAGACACAGATGAACAGCTAGCTGGTGTGACTGGCATCAACGATTACTGCGTTTTCAACTATCACGTCCTCTTCACCCTCCTCGGGTAAGCAAATATCTTGCTGCTCACCACTATCTAAAATACATATACGCGAAGGTAAATAAAATTGATGTGTAGGCGGCATGGCTTGATTTTCTTACTCTCAGAGCAGTCCGCAAGAGGTGCATCTTGAATTGAGAAATCTTCATCTTTCACCTTAAATGTTTTACAAATTGAAGTGTTAATTGAAGGTTTTTGTTGTCTAAAACCCCCCTTTAAATCAACTAGCTGTTGTAACAACCGCTCTTTTTCTTCATATTCTCCATCTGTGCAAGATCTAAAGTCATTTAGACATACAGGGTGATTCTCAATACATGCGACAAACTTTAAGCGCTGATTCCTGGGGTTATTTTGATCATAAAAGTTCATAAGAACATATGTCTAAAATCGCTTAGTTCTAAAGTTGTACAATGTTTAATAGTAAGTTAACATAATTAATGTTTTTAATTATAAGATTAACAAAATAATTACTAAAACAAAATTAACTTATACTAACTGTTGAAAATGACCGCCCCCAACTGCAATACAAGCTTCTATCCTCCGTCGTATTGACTGGCGAGTCCGTTCTAAAATACCAGGAGTATTTCGAATTGTTTGAAAAGTTGCGATAATACGATTTCTCAGTTCATCGACATTTTCAATGGGAGTCGTATAAACTAATGATTTTAAGGGACCCCAGAGAAAAAGTCCAACAATTTAAGTCTGGAGACCGAGGAGGCCACGGTTGCGGACCCCCCCCGTCCTATCCACGATCTGGATACGTATTGTCCCAAAAACTGGCGAGCAACATAAACTACAATGCGCTGGAGCACCGTCATGCATCAAATACATTATGTAATCTTAATTGCAACGGAACTTCTTCCAGCAATAGTGGTAGCTCCTCTTCAAGAAATTGCGGTATACCTCGTCATTTACCGCATCGGTAAAAAAATGTTGACCTATCAAGTGATCTTCAACAATTCCGGCCCACACATTGACAGAGACTTGATGTTTGATGACGGACATTCAGTAGTTCGTGCGGATTTTCTTTGGCCTCATATGTGATTATTATGAAATTAATAATCGCGTTTCTAGAAAAGTAGCCTTGTCGGATGAAAATATTTGAGCCAAATAGTCAGGATTTTGTGCGATTTTGTTTTGCATCCACTGCAAAAAGCCACTCTTTGCGGAAAATCTGCCGGCAAAAGTGCCTGCACCCGTTGAATGTGATAGGGATAAACAGTTGATCTTTCAATATTCTCCAAACTGTGGCTGACTAATGTTTTAAACAAAACGCAATTTTTTGGTGCTTGTATAGTAGGATGTTCCTCAATTTCATTTAGTATATTTCTTCACTTGTGGAGTTCTCACTGTAGATGGGTGCCCGTTATCAGTCGTCCGTTTTTTTAAATTTTCCGTTTCACTAAGACGTTGGTGAAGACGGACAAATATTAATGATGCGGGATGATACGGTTCGGGTATTCTTCTCATAAAGACGTCTAGCAGCACGCGAATTTCCATTGGCAAGACCGTAAACGAAATGCATATCACACATCTCAACATTCGTGTAATTCATTTTAAAAAAACAGAAACTGGCAATAAACTGAATGAATACTCTGACAACTATTGACAAATATTGAAATGACAAATAAACAATCCCCTCTCAACACAATAGTTTTTCAAGAACCAACTGTGATATTATATCGTGTTAGTCATAGTTCATAATTTATTATTAAACAATTCAATACTTTAAAACCAAACCGTTTTGGAGATATACTCATATGAACTTTTATGATCAAAATAACCTCAGGAATCAGCTCTTAAAGTTTGTCGCATATATTGAGAATCACCCTGTATATTTTTAAATCTAAATCGTGAAAAAATTACAATCAAAATAACTTACTTCCTTAACTTCACCATATCTTCATTGACATACAGTTTGATTAAATATTCAACGTGCTCCTTTATAGCACGTCGCGAAAATGCTTTCCCAGTGCAGGTTGCTATACTACTGGTAACCGTCCTCCACCTACAGGGCGCTTCAAATGGATTCTCAGCCAGCACCTGCCTTAAAACTTCCAAATCGTCGTTAATTGTAAATCTTAATCTCATATTTTTCGTTAAGGTTTCCATATTTAACGATCATATAATCGATCACTTCCAAAGGTCACTTATCCTGTATTGTGTATTTACAAAACTTGGTTAAGTTGAACACG
>RXPK01000421.1:0-87860 GCA_004143645.1 Protaetia brevitarsis | reverse complement strand
CATAATAGTAAAAGGGTGTAGATATGCCCGTTTTGTAAGAAAGGTTGAACTAAGTCATGTATGGAAACATAAGAAGAAAGAAACGATCTGTCATAAATAAGACGTAACCTATATTTGAACTCGCATATGTAAACACTATGATTGGTGTTTCTCTGTAAAAATGAATGTAATTAATTTAACTTACTAAATTTGATTTTAAATTCATACTAACTGGTTAAATAAATATTATACTTTTTTAAATTATAACATACAATTAGTATAATATTAGTGACAAAAGTGCATCTCCAGTTCTCTAGAATGCATGCGGTTCATAGATCCTATTTTAGAGGCCAAACATGAAGAAATCTAATAGTTAATCAGGCGATCTTGGTGGCCATTTTTCTCTAACGAACCGCAGAAAAAACCTGGAAGATATGCAAAGTTGTCGACAAGCATGTGCTGAGCATTACGGCTAAAAAACCTGCTCAGCTTATTTTCCTATAACTTTGAATAACAATTCCAACATCTTTGTAACGTTGACTGTTATAGTTTCTTCGAAGAAATTGGCCCTATTAATCGTTTGCCTGGACATAGCTAACCAAACTCCGAACTTTTACGGGAATGCAATTGGGTTTCTCGAAATTCCTGTGGATTTTCTGCAGACCAGATACAATAGTTTTGTAAAATTGATATAGTCTGTTAGATAAAACCAGGTTCTCCGGAAAAATGAATTTTAATTTAGCAAGTCATGTCGCCTTAAATCTATTAACCAATGACAATATTCCAATCGCCTATCGTGATCTAATGGGTAATATTCTGTACCGTAGAAACTTTATAGGGATGAAAATGTAACTTTCTTTGACAGCTCATTGCGCTGAAGTGTATATAAGCCTATAAAATTATAAAAATTGTAATAAACTATTTCACTTAATGTTAATATTGATTTTTAACCTGTTTGTTGAGCTATTGACCACAGATAAGATTACCTTATTTTCTTACAGTATTCAGAAATACTATGTTGGTGTATTCAGATGTAAATATAACGATGAAAAAAATTAAAGATAAATAATCGAAAGATACTACAACACGCACGCCAATGTCGCTAAATGTCAAGAAAATTCATTTAATGTATGAAATTTGTATGTAACTAACTTCGCTCATTAAATTGGTAATAAGTATAGATAAATTTTTCCGGAAACAGTTTTTTTCTTATGACAATCATTTTGAATCACATGGTATATATATAATATGCTAAGCTCTTATAGGATCTTCTGCTTACGCTGCCATGATATTTTCGGTTCGTGAGGTAACCGCGTTTGTCGTGAGAACATCCTAATAGCGAACACTAAATTATGCCATTCTGCAATAGGCGTAGAAATACACATTATAATAGAAAGTGTTGTTGCTATATCCTTAGCTATTAATTCCTTTTTTCCTCTCTCTGTTTTTAAGCGCACGCACACACACAAAGTTAGATAATCTTGTGTAATTTTAAAGTGGCATAATGTTACATCTTTACGGATTGTTTTGCGCACGCAAAGTAGAACCAGGTGCTCTTACTTTTATGTGTAGTGTAACTAAGTAATGATATAATCTTAAAATTTAAAAATGCTTTCTTTTACCGTACTTCGTTTGAAAATCCGAAAATTATTTTATAAAGTATTAAATTTATTACGCTATTAATACATATTTTTTTTATTTCAGGGCGATGATACGATTAAAAGCGGCCATTTTGGTCGCGATACTAACAGTATTTAGGATATCAAATTCTCAGGTAAGGAAATTATAATTCCCAGTACCTACCTAATTTTTAATTAAATATCTATCAATTGAAACTATATTATCAATAACATTAATACACAAAACTGTATGCATTCACATCATCGTTTAAAATTGACGTATGCATGTATATTCGAATGTAAAAGCTTAAATTTCGTGTAAAATCGATTTTCCGGATGTAATTAGTAACTAGCGTGTATAATCGATCAATTGCCTCAATTTTTATTTAATTTTGTTCCATTATGTTCATACGTACTCGTTTTTTTTTTTTAAGAATCACTGGTGCGTTAAACCGCACTAATTCCACAATAGGTGGCGCTGAATTCCTTACAATAATTTAACCTGTCAAAAGAAATATATCTTACAAACAGCGTTGCCAGCTAAAAGATTTCTCAGGTCTCTTGGGGACAAAAGCATATTTCCGTATTTTCCAGATGTTTGTCTTTCATTAATCGATAATATTTCTCTTCCAATTCGACACTGATTTTGATATATGTACCTAAATCATTAATTCGCAATCAGCTCAATTCTTTGGGTGTAAAGCGATCAACACTATTTAGGGAGGGCGCCACCTAGCAAAGACTGTGAGAACGTATTTAAAAAATCTCAATAAGTTGCTTCATTCGATAATAAAATAAGAAATTAAAAAAAAAAATTCTGGAAGAAGTGTGGCCCCGAATTGGATGTAAAAATGTTTTAATTGCATACACGAATATCTTGATGAATGAAGTTAAATGTTAAAGCAGAGGAAATTGTTTTCATGACAACGGGCATTAAAATAATAAAAGAAACAAAATGGGTAAAGAAATATGTCTACATTCGTAACACCCAACCTCAAGCCAAAAAAAAAATAAGGATTGATTATGCTATTGATTTATGAAAATATTTACTCAGTTAAGAAAGACTGAATATGTATTATAGTTATATTATTTTGAATGTTCTTTCGTGGTTTTCCATTCACTTTTTCAATCTTATTTTTGTGGTTTAAAAATTTATTAAAACTTGTTGAAATAGTCAGATTGTTTATATATGTTAAAAAAAAAATTAAGAATTTTAAACATGTGATTATTTTGGTCCCAAATATCTGCCATTACTGATAACATATCTGTTATAAAATTTAATTTTTACGAGTGAATAAGTAACAATATTGTATGTGTTATTAATAATTTTTGTTCATTTGCAGGAAACTTCAAATCTATTTAACTGTCCCAATGGTAAGTTTTAAGTTATATATCGTTATTTTAACTAGTTTTAACGTTAGTATCATATTAACATGAAGTTATTTGCCGATAAAATTACTCACAACTGTGGCGAGTATTTTATATTTTAGATATTTATTTTATACACCCATACTATGCTAGTAGCTATAATTTAACACCAATTAAGACAACTAAAGACTATGAAATATTCGTTTATAAATACGTACTACCCTACAAACTAGCTAAATAACATACCTGTAATTTCTTGTATTATTTTTCTTTTGGATTTAACAGTTAGTATTTAAAATATCTGTAAAACGACTAAATAAATACTAACTGCTTGAAAAAGTTATAACAAAAAATATAACGAAACGGTCGTAGTAGAAACAAGAAATAAAATGCAATTGAAAACTTTATTGAATCTACCCCACCTTAAACCGAAAAGAAAATACTACAAAAAATCACAAAGAATATTGGAAAGTCAATTTGAAGATATTTGTTATTAAACAATTTAAATATCCTGCGTAGGCTTTCACGGCCGGTGTAACTATGGTCAGTTCAGTTATCCTGAAGAAACTGTCAGTATAAACAGCGAAACGTCGAGCGAAAGTTTCGACACACGGCGAAACCCGCAAGATGCTGTTAGTTACAATTTAAATATCATACCGTAACCTATCTAAATAATGATTAGACATTCAAATAAAACATGCCTCGCTGTATCTACCCCACCACATTCACAATGTGAATCATTAACCCTCCCAATTCCATACACATATAACTTAAAATAACCGTGACCCGTTATTAATTCTACCGGCTGATACTACTACAAAGCAACACTCATTTCCCTAAAACGTGTAACATTACCCACAAATTTCCTAATCCAGATCCCACTTAAAGTAGTTTCGTACCTACCCTGTCAATCATGACCAAAATTTAAATTAATCCATACCTAATTATCGCACTATCCCATCCTTAGACCCCGCTTCTTTCACTAATTGATCTGCCCTCTCATTACCGATTGTACTCACGTGAGCTCTAGTCCAAAAAGTTGTACATGCCCCTCGCCTAACATAACATATCCCAAGTATCTAACAACAAATAACAATGCCTCTAATACAAAGATTAACAAACTACCGCGTTTGTTTCAACATGATTTTGCTATGATTTATCGGAACAAAAATAGTCATCTTGAAATACATTGCTTAATAAAACTTGTTCATTTAACAGCCCTGTTTCCTTTCCTGTGTGTACTCATGCTTTCGTATTTTTAAGCGTAATTAGTGTTCAACGAAAATTATGTTATGAAATTAATAAAATCCAACCATTGTGTTGTTTATATACAATAGAAAAAGTATGCTGAATCAACACGCTTTAAGTTTACTCGACGCATTTTTTTCTGACTGTAGATATTAAATCCTAAAGAAGCGTTAGGAATTACCTAAAAAGCATTCAATTTATTTATTTATTAATGTTAAAAATACATACACTAATTAATCAACAGTATTGAAATGCACAATCGATTCTAATAATCGATTTTCTGCAAGTACACGCTGTAGACCCATACTTATATACACATTCGAAAATATCTCACGCTCAAAAGACAGAAACTGGCGAAGTGGCTATCGTTTGTAACCGTATACGAACCGGCTATAGTAACGGTATTGCGCGCGCAAAGCCTCAGAATCTGTAATGAGGCGTTTTATGTGGGTTACCAGAATCATTCTGCTTTTTTTTTTGTTGAAACAGGTGAAAATTTTGTTTTTTAGTATTTTTAAAAATACATGTTGTATATTTCTCCTATTAGTATGTTAGCATTACTCATTACTACTACAATGGTACGTGTGAAAGTTTCTTTTTCTTTGAGTTAGTAGGATGCGGCCAGCGTCGACTGGGGCTTAGAAGGAATGTCAGAAATTTTAGCAATGTAAATTTCATAAAGGTGCGGCTCAATGACTCAATATACAACGAATTGATTTTTAAACTTTTTTTTTTATCGTATAATTAGCAACTGTATTGTTACTGGTGCGTGTTAGATCATAATGATTTTTTTTATGCTGATAATATGAGTTAACCTATATTTTGATGTAATTATGACATTTATAAAAGTGTATCAGTTGCAATTGATTTTAGTATTCATTGCGCAGATATAAATCTGTGTGAATTAAATATTAATGAACAGATTCTTTGTTTGCCTTATTAATATATATGTAGCTATGAGTAGAATAATTAGTTTTAATGTTTCTATTATAGTCGACATCACAACAATGTTAGTTTTGTTTAACCCAATTATTCTTAGCATAAATACTCGCATGTAATATCATAACGGGTTTACGAAAACTTGTTTAATTATACGCTTTAGTGAGATGTAAGCTGTTGGTGCCCTATTTTTAGTCGTTATAATATTTAAATTTAGATCAAAGAATTTTTTGTTTAATATGTGTATTGCTATAAAATCGGTTGCAATAAATTGTTGACAATTTTAAACATATATATCTTTTTTTTAAAAAAATCTATACCTCGTTCTTTTTATCAGGATGAAAATTTATTTAAAAAGATTTAAATTCTTGAAATGTTTAATCGACAGCATAATTCCGATGGCCATTTTGAAAATTATTGCTTTTTCTGCGTGTATTTGTCAAACTAGTAAAGATATGGCAAAAACGCTTTAACTATCATCATCAGGATGTAAAAATGCACCGACAAAATATGTCTTTTAGATAGAACTATACGTAATTGTAAAATTTCTCAAACTCTCTCTTTAATTATTGACCAAAAAATTTGAATTGTTCAAAGTAGTTTAACTTTTACAAGAAATAGAAGTTATTCTTAATTAGATTACATTAAAATTATTTTAATTTTTGGAAATGCTACACTGAGAAAAAATTGTGTTTAGTCAACGCAAAATGCCTTCATTTAACACAATTTTTGGGTTGTATATAAACAACACAACCATGGGATTTATTCAATCCATAAAACAGTGTTGGCATAAAATGTTGGTTGAACATTAAATTAAGTAATAAGAACACAAAAAGATGAGTAATGTCAAATATGCTTTCACTGCAAGCTTATATTTCAAACAAATTAAAATTGTGTTGGCTGTAATATGTAATTTGTTTGAAATAACGTTATTTTCGTTTGACTTAACAGACAAAAAGTTTCAAAACCTCTTATTGTCATGGTTCAGTGAACGTTATTTTGGTTTATATTTATACAACAATGTTTGTTTGGGTAAATAATAAAAATAAATTAAAATAAGATTATTTTCACGTGTTGTATAAAAATTATAGTTTTAAATAACTACAATTTTATTTAATTGATCCGGAAAATATTGCTTTCCACGAACACGACTCCTATTAGATGCTTATCTGGTGAATATACCAGATTAATGTTTAATAATTGCTTTTACCTTGCTATTTATGCTAAATACGTTCGTTTACTGGAATGAAATAGGAGAAGCGCCATCTATGTGACAGTTTTCTGGAATGCTTCAGGTTCGTCTATCTAACCGCATTTTTAGTTGAATGGAAAAGACTCTAGTAATATTAAAGGAACTATTTTCATTGTTAATTAGAACAAGTTGAAACTCGAACATTATTTCACATATATATTCGTCCTGGGTTGACACAGCGAATCCAAATTGCCCTCGGACGTACGATGTGATTGTTCAAGAACATATTAAAATTTACCACTAAATTTTTTCACACAACCGTGGTTTGTGATTACGTGAAAATGAATTAATATTGTTTCAACACTTTCTATGTATTAAAACAACGCAAATTTATAAAATTAAGCTAAGTTTTATTTTAAAAGAATATAAGTAAAGTGGTCACCCATAAATCAACACTAAATATCGTTAATCCAAAAACATAAATGTTAACACAACATATACCATGTGATTCAAAATGATTGTCGTAAGAAAAAAACTGTTTTCCGGAAAAATTTATCTATACTTATTACCGATTTAATGAGCGAAGTTAACTACATACAAATTTCATACATTAAATAAATTTTCTTGACATTTAGCGACATCGGCGTGCGTGTTGTAGTATCTTTCGATTATTTATCTTACATTTTTTTTTCAAATCGTTTATATTTACATCTAATATCACCAACAATAGTATTTCTGAATACTGTTAGAAAATAAGGGAATTTATCTGTGGTAATAGCTCAACAACAGGTAAAAAATCAATATTAACATTAAGTGAAACAGTTTATTACATTTTATAATTTTATAGGCTTATCATACACTTCAGCGCAATGAGCTGTCAAAAGAAAGTTACATTTTCATCCCTATAAAGTTTCTACGGTACAGGAATTATTACCATTAGATCACGATAGCACAGTATATATGTAATATATATGATAAGATTTATACTGTGACGATAGGCGATTGGAATATTGTCATTGGTTTAATAATAATTTAAGGGACGATGACTTGCTAAACAAATCATTTTTCTCGGATGAAGCCTGGTTTTATTATTACAAAACTATTGTATCTGGTCTGCAGAAAATCCACACGAATTTCGAGAAACGCAATTGCAACCCGTAAAAGTTGGAGTTTGGTTAACTATGTTCAGGCAACGAATAATAGGGCCAATTTTCTTCGAGGAAACTGTAACAGCCCAACGTTACCAACAGATGTTGGAATTGTTTATTGCAGAGTTACAAGAAAATGAGCTTGAAGCAGGTTATTTTCAGCACGATAATGCTCCAGCACATACTGCTCGACAAACGTGCCAATATCTTTAACAGTTTTTTGCTGACACGGTCGTTAGAGCACAAAAATGACCACCAAGATCGCCTGATCTAACCCCATTAGATTACTTCATGTTCGGCTATCTAAAAAATAGGATCTATAGAAACCGCATGCATACCATAGAAGATCTGAGAGATGCAGTTTTGTCACTTTTGTATGTTATAATTTAAAGTAATAAATAAATTTAGTTAAACACCAGTTAGTACTGAATTGTAAAATCATAATTTAGTAAAGTTAAATTAATTACATTTCATTTTTACAAGCAGAAACACCAATCCATAGTCGTTTATATAATGCGAGTTCAAATATAGGTTACGTTTTTCTTATTTATGACAGATCCGTTTACTTTTTTAAGTTCCTACACTGACTTAGTTCAAACCTTCATTACAAACACGCGGCATATACCTACACCCTGTTACTATCTATAGGAGCGGATTTGACAATCATTTTGAATCTCTGTGTATATGTTTTAGTCGAACACAATAGTTGATTTCTTTAACATTATTTTGTTTTGGACTAAAATAAAAATGGTAACAAAATTTATGTCGAATTAAGCCAACCATTTTTCTCAGTGTATGATTCGATTTCCGTGAATTAATATAGCATAAATTTTGATGGGTCCTTTTATCATTGAAGATTTTCTTGAATGCAAAGAATGAACTATTTAATATATTACAAAAAAATATGTGTTTTAAGCAATACTGAGAGATTGTAACAATTAATCAATTAAACAATAAACTTTTGAGTGAAAATCGGAATTTTTATTTAATTCATTTATCAAAGCCGTTCTTAAATAAATCACATACTTACATTAAAATAGTCTTAGTTTTGGAAATACCACAGTTTGATTTCTATAAATAAATTTATTACAAAATCTGTTACATTTGTCTCGTGATCTCAAGCTAATCTTTAGTCATTGTAAAAATTTATTATTTAACCTTTGTAAAAACAAATATTGTTTAGATATAGATAGTACTAAGAGATTGTAAAATATGGCATAATATGTTCCAAATGATAACGACATATTCTTATCAAAAGGAATTATCTGGATTTTATTTCATTATATCAAGAAGATTTTATGGACGATTATAGATGAGAACACAACCAATAGAGCAAAAAAAAAATATGAATACAATGCAATGGAATTGATGATGATATGTCTTTAAAAATGTTAAATCAGAAAGATTTTTTTTAGCAGCTAATGATGTTTTATGTACAGTAGATTTTGCTATAGGCATATGCATATGTTAATGTTACTATTGCTAATAGTAATCAGTGCCCTTTTGCAAGAATATGGCGGCCCCTTCAATTTTATCCTCCAAAATATGACAAGATTAAAATATCTACTACAAAAACTTCCTTCTATATGACTATAAATTAGTTCTCGAGACAAAAAATCATCGAAAGAGGAAGTAAATATCAATCGATCAATTAATAAAAAAATTATAAATTCTAAAGACGATACAATATCACGATAACCGTGTATTTAATAATAAATAAAACGTTCAGACATTCATCTGAATGAGTCATTTGAATAATATATTTATGCAAAAAATATTCGAAACCACGCGTCAAGGACGATACTACAAGAATCGTGTGTCTATCTGACTGACAGTATTTAAACACACAAAACGATAATTTTTTTTTTTTCAAGCCGTTGCTAAAAGTACAGCGATTATTTACATGTTCAAATATGTAGGTATGTAATGTACACATGTAAATGCGATGTTCGGATAATATTGCAACTGTGTCCGCTTTTTATTATTGTTTAGTAGTGGGATGTTGAAATACTAGAGGTATTCTGTCTATCATAGAATCCTTGACATTTTTCCTGACGCAGGATCAGCTGAAATTTTTTATTATATTATAGTATGTGCAACAGAAATATCTTCTAGTTGTTGGTGTAGTATTGTTTAAAAAAAAATATATCTATAACGATGTAACGTAAAAATAATTTCTTGCTAAATATACTCTCAGAATTCCTTTGTAAATACAGTAGCATTTTCCGTTACATATCTCTTGTTAAAAGAGCAAGTTTTACGATTCCTTTGTGATGATGGTATCCTTGTGGACATAAGGTATTACTTGAGATTGTTTATCCAATTCGAAAGGCTGCTGAACCACACAGATCTTGAAGCTGTAATGTAACAATTACACATAAAACAATACCAACGAGAACAAACTGTTTTCTCCCTGGATTTCGCCAATCCTTTTTTGCTACCTCTGTAAAATTAATTCGTACAATGCAGTTCACCTTGATGTCGTACCGTTTTCATTCGGAACAGCCACCCGAAAAGGCCAACTTCTGACCCACAGCGCCACCTATACGGGACATTATGAATTGCCCATAACTCCGCAACAGGTATCTGTCCTGAAAGACACGGTAACTTATATATTATGTAGGGACTCCCGTATAATATAGAATAGACTTATCCTACGGTGGATTTGCGTTATATAAATAATGAGCAAATCACGTAGAACATGGCCGGGTATCGGAATTTGCGGAGTGAAAGTCACAGTCGTATACGCCGTCCATGGATATCTGACCTTTTACTACTTGGAATCGTATTCCATACACCGCAGCTTGTGTATTTATTATACATAAGTCGGATACAGCGATGTAAGGAACAAAGAAATGCCAGTTCGATCCGAGAGACGATTATCTGTGTGACTCATATAATATGCAGTCATGTTTCTATGAGTTTTTCCGGCAATTTTATCCGGATCTTATAAACCCTTTCGGTGTTAGTTGGCAAATATTTAATTGTCGCGGTAACATTGAACTGAGAAACGCTTGAAACCGTTAGAAATATATGAGGAAATGTGTTATGAAATACTATTCCTACACATAGTCGATAGATGGTGCTGTTAGTTTTTTTTGAAGGTTAAACCAATCGTGGATTTTATGTACACGATTAAATATTCACAATCATTTCTTGCATAAATATCTCCTTTTGATAAAAGTACTCGATACTGTAAGAAACTTTTGAATGGGCTTTATGGTAGTATCATTGTTATGGGCATCACTACTTCTGATTTCAGAATAACTTTTAATAATAATAATAATAATAATAAATGATATATTTCGCAATAACACCATTACAGAACTACTTAACTTCTTTATCACATAAAATGTAGTATTTAGTTTTTTAGATCCCCTCCCCCATAGTATCAACTCCAACTTAAACTCTGATCCACAGTCATACCCAGATATTTCGTCACTTGATTACTGGAGATCACTGAACCATACAGACTCGATTGGATTAGGGTTGGGGTCGCCCACGACCTTTTCAGTCTATTGTAATCCCTTTTTTCCTAGAAAACGCTCTCTAACGTTGCCTTCTTAATTTGGACTATCACCCTTGAGAACCATTTCTTTGTGTAGCTATTAGCTAGAAACCTTGTCCTTATCAGGCTGCTACATTGGCACAACACATGAACTGGTGTTTCTTCCTCCTCTTGCCAGAATCTCCATATATTCCGCCAAGCATCATCTGCCAGGCGTATATTGAACATATGCCTATTTAGTCTACAGTAACCAGTTAAGAACCTACTATTATTTTAGCAGTCTCCCTATTTTTACTCAATAGATTTCCTCTGTTCCTTTAGCAACTCTTTTGTCTGTTTCTGTCCCAGTGACTTCAGCCACCACTCACAATTATGTATTCATTCATTGATGGTTTTTTTTTTAATTTGCGATGTGGTAATACCAAAAGAAGTGGCTAGGACCTCAAGCTTATATCCATTTCTAATTATCCTTATTTCCAGGCTGGCTCTTGCCCAAACAGAATCTCGATAATTGAATTTGTGGTAGCACTGTTAAACGCAGTCATTCAGATTCACTTCAAACCAGCATCTATCTTTGACTGTTGCATGCAAAAAATGATACAGCCAGTCTTCTCAGTCAGTTCAGTGCATCTGCTGGTGATGATAGCTTTGCTATCGAAACGTACGTCCAGTTTAGTGCAGTTTGTGGTGAGGGGTTTAGGAGAAGTTTACAGCCAGTCTTATTTACATTTAAATGTAAATTATTCGCAGAAAACCATTTTGTCATTTTACTTAAAACTGTAAGAATATCATCCTGTCAAAACAATGTCTGAGCCCCAAAACCACGGCAGTGGTGTCATCAGCACAAATAATCTCAGAAATAATTTACAAATTAAATATCACTAACACATAAGACAAAGAATAAGGGCCCAAGAATGGATCTCTGTGGAACACCAGATATTACAAGCAGGACTGCAGATAGTACTTTCGTGATCCGATCATCAGTTTTAAATTTTATTGTTACAAATTGTATCCGGCCTGATAAATATGACCTAAAGCAATCTGCCACAACATCATTTTACTTAAAACTGTAAGAATATCATCCTGTCAAACAAAGTTTGAGCCCCAAAACCACGGCAGTGGTGTCATCAGCACAAATAATCAAGAAATAATTTACAAATTAATTATCACTAACACATAAGACAAATAACAAGGGCCCAAGAATGGATTTCTGTGGAACACCAGAGATTACAAGCAGGACTGGAGATGGTACTTTCGTGATCCGATCATCAGTTTTAAATTTTATTGTAACAAATTGTATCCGACCTGATAAATATGACCTAAAGCAATCTGCCACACCATCATTTTACTTAAAACTATAAGAATATCATCCTGTCAAACAAAGTCCGCTCCCAAAATTACGCTAGTGGTGTCATCAGCACAAATAATCAAGAAATAATTTACAAATTAAATATCACTAACACATAAGACAAATAACAAGGGCCCAAGAATGGATTTCTGTGGAACACCAGAGATTACAAGCAGGACTGGAGATGGTACTTTCGTGACCGATCATCAGTTTTAAATTTTATTGTAACAAATTGTATCCGACCTGATAAATATGACCTAAAGCAATCTGCCACAACAAGTCCCATTTTTTGCCTATCATGCATTAATACATAAATTGGGCCTCAACTATTCTGTCACAAATTTATTTATCTGAAAGCTGGAAATTTATCAATTTATGAGGTAAATTCATCCTTTTTGAGTCTAAGGATGTTGCTCAAAATAAGGAAGCTTTCTAAGGGTGAAAATATTTGTAAATGATTGTCCAAGAAAAAAACTTTTGTCCCATTAACGTAGCTGAAGTAGACTGGGAGAAAAATGAACAACTAATCTAAAATAGCATGTATCTTCCTAACTAAACAGAATTGACTTACATACGGCTTTTATTATTTTTTCTTCATTAAATTGTTTTAATTTACGCTGTCAAAGTTTGAATTAAAACGATGCAAAACACTTCATATATTTACGTATATTGAATAATTTATACTAGGCAAATTCTCTTCATACTTCATGTTTCACATACATCATCCACGCGTCAATTACATTTGCAAGAATTCAACCTTCCTTTGTAGGCATTACGTAAGAAGGCACAAACATTATCTCCAATAGATTTTGTATAATTATCACCACCTACTACTTAGGTGCCGGTCTATGTAATGGGAAGAAATACGCTCTTATTTACTTCTAAGTATGCAGATATACTTTATCGATAAATATTGGAATGTCACACATGCAGGTGTTATGTTCTAATTCTAAGATTGAGGTTACGTAAAAGAAGCAAAATATCTTTACCAAGTCTTCATGGAAATCGCACTAAAGTATGCAGTGGTTTTCTCTATATATACAATTGCATAATTGTATGCAAAATCGTACGTATGCGAATAAATTTTCATTATTGACATACCTATAGACGTATCTTTCTGATATATGTAGACACACACATACACAATAATTGGGTTGTTTGAAAATTCAACTATTATTATATCTAATCAATTTGGAATTTCAACAACCCGAATATCAATTCTCAAGATCAGAATTATTAGCCATAGGTAATAAATTTTAGAGCATTTGCATATTACATGTCAAACCGCTATCATAAACTAGATCAACATAACCTATTACATATTAAAAGTTTGCGTAACTTCCGCGTTATTTTTCTCATTATCATCAAAGGTATTTTATATTGAGATATTAACAAACGCTTGGATGCAGTAAGCGTGATGCAAGAACGCAATTATGTTATTGTACATACGAGTTATTAACATAAATAACTGTAAATATGTCTTTAATACTTACGTAACCGTTCGGTACTTAGAAAAGAAAAAATATACATTTATTTATCAAGCATTGTGAAAATGAATCAATGTTAAGGTGCAAAAATAACCTTATCCTGTAACGATTTGCCATGTATACTTGAAGTAATTCCGTATTTAACGCTTTAATAGACCTATTTTATTATACATTGTTTACAAAGGACAATTTTCATTTAAATGTGAATTCCGTGTTTGCCACCAATGACCGTTATAAAATGACTCACCTGAATGGGGCTCTCGTATGTTCTGTGTGATTGCCGTTCTGTTTAACTGAATTTCACATCGTCGGTTTTACGATTCCTTCGAGTGTCGAACATCCAAGTTTCACGTTAATTTTCTCGATAGCATTGTTGGTCTAAGGAAAATCGTGTTAGTCTAGAGAGAATACGGCGTTTTTATGAGAACTACAAAGTGAATTCCAGGTCGCAATTTTCACGTCAAAATGCACGAAATGCTGTACAGTTAATTGTTTACGTTACAATTAATTAGGTTCTATATGACATGCGCCTGCGTATGTGCAAGATTTTGTATAGAATGTGTTGTCATATTTTAATATACCTAATTATGTTACGTATCGAATAATAATAATAATATATTGTTTTAAATGGTTAATGAAAATATTTCGGCTAAAATGCACTTAGAAATGTAGTAAATTAACAAAAAAATTTAATTTTAATTGAGAACAATACAATCAAAATAACATAAATACCTATTTGTTAGCGTAACGAAATGTATTCGTAAAAATAATTGCGTTAACTTGATCGTTTGCTAATATTTCTTTAAGCATGATTGATTTTATTCTCAGGTAATATCAATTCGTGAGGATCGTATTATAGACACTCACAGTGCCAAACTAGATTAAATTAGATTATACCATGTGATTCAAAATGATTGTCGTAAGAAAAAAACTGTTTTCCGGAAAAATTTATCTATACTTATTACCAATTTAATGAGCGAAGTTAGCTACATACAAATTTCATACATTAAATGAATTTTCTTGACATTTAGCGACATTGGCGTGCGTGTTGTAGTATCTTTCGATTATTTATCTTATAATTTTTTTCAAATCGTTTATATTTACATCTAATATCACCAACAATAGTATTTCTGAATACTGTAAGAAAATAAGGGAATTTATCTGTGGTAATCAGCTCAACAAACAGGTAAAAATCAATATTAACATTAAGTGAAATAGTTTATTACATTTTATAATTTTATAGGCACTTCAGCGCAACGAGCTGTCAAAAGAAAGTTACATTTTCATCCCTATAAAGTTTCTACGGTACAGGAATTATTACCATTAGATCACAATAGGCGATTGGAATATTGTCATTGGTTTAATGACAATTTAAGAGACGATGACTTGGTAAACAAATTATTTTTCTCGGATGAAGCCTGGTTTTATCTAACAGACTATATCAATTTACAAAACTATTGTATCTGGTCTGCAGAAAATCCACACGAATTTCGAGAAACGCAATTGCATCCCGTAAAAGTTGGAGTTTGGTTAGCTATGTCCAGGCAACGAATAATTGGGCCAATTTTCTTCGAGGAAACTGTAACAGCCCAACGTTACCCACAGATGTTGGAATTGTTTATTGCAGAGTTACAAGAAAATGAGCTTGAAGCAGGTTATTTTCAGCACGATAATGCTCCAGCACATACTGCTCGACAAACCTGCCAATATCTTTAACAGTTTTTTGCTGACAGGGTTGTTAGAGCATAAAGATGGCCACCAAGATCGCCTGATGTAACCCCATTAGATTACTTCATGTTCGGCTATCTAAGAAATAGGATCTATAGAAACCGCATGCATACCACAGAAGAACTGAGAGATGCAGTTTTGTCAGTTAATAATTATACTAATTGTATGTTATAATTTAAAGTAATAAATAAATTTAGTTAAACACCAGTTAGTACTGAATTGTAAAATCATAATTTAGTAAAGTTAAATTAATTACATTTAATTTTCACAAGCAGAAACACCAATCCATAGTCGTTTATATAATGCGAGTTCAAATATAGGTTACGTTTTCCTCATTTATGACAGATCCGTTTACTTTCTTATGTTCCAACACTGACTTAGTTCAAACCTTCATTACAAACACGCGGCATATACCTACACCCTGTTACTATCTATAGGAGCGGAATTGACAATCATTTTGGATCTCTGTGTATGATGGCAATGGCACGTTAATGACTAGATTAATAGCGCGTAATTTGAAAGTAAAATATCGAATAAACTTTATTAATTTCTTTGAAAGCAACACTAAATGCTAATGTTAAATATATTAGAAATTAGAGTAATATGTAGCAATAGCAAAATACCACTTTTACCTTTAGTAATTCTTTTTTATTTGTAGCTTAGGTAATCCTTAAACTAAATTAATTAAATTGCAATGATACGGTATCGACCTTACGACTTTGTATTAATAGCATCTGCTATATTATTTCACCGATTAAATAGATCATCGATTTGTTATCTAGATAGTTTCTAGCGAGTTCCAAAAGTTAAAGTTTTAGCTGTAAGTTATAGCAAGCAACTGACATGACAGAATGATATGGTGCAATATTCATTACAATAATACAATTTGGCTCTAAAAAAAGGGTGGATTTTCCATAGATTCTGTAAACACTTCATCGTTCATTTCTTCATGGTAATCTCAAACTAAAGTCTTTTAGGATTCAAAATAGAGCAATGAATTTTCCACAAAACCTTCACCACTACATATGTAGTGTCGTATAACTTCTTCTACCCCTTAAATAAAGGCTTCTCTTCCTGAAATAATTGCTGTATCTCTCTATATATTTTATTTGGTGTGGCATGCATTAACTCCATGCATTTTTCCATCTTCAACAAAAAAACATGAGATTGTCTGTTAGATATAACCGCGTCTCTATAAAACAATATTTTGCCATAACATTAAAATACATTATTTTGACTGAGATTTTCCCACTGCAATACGAAATTTCTTATACCGTTGTCCGTTTTAGTTCTGACAAAGTAACAATCTGAGTTAATGGTCTACAAAAATGTGATAAAATAATTTTGTTACAAAATAAAAATTACTTTCATATTTAGACTTTTAGTGCTTGGTGGCAGTTCGTCGCTATAAAATAATGAATGTGCTTGGTATTAGCCAATAGCAAACTTGCAATATATAAGTCTATCTTTTTCCACATTCTATGTTCTTGTAAAATGAATCAAATTATATTAATCCAGCTATGCAATAACTTTATAAAATATTTTCTAATGATTTAGAATGCGTATTCCCATGTTTAATTCATTTATGTCGCCACATAATAGTAAATGTATGTATACTAACTGCATAAAGAATTATTAATTGTGTAGGAATAAATACAGCATAATGACCTGGATATACATATTTATTGTATGTACAATGTTGAACGCTACCTACTTCAGTAATGCATAAAATATGTAAGTTAGAAATAAAAATTATATAATTTAAAATCTAGACATCAGAATTTTTTTAATTTAAAAAGTTCCTTTTTTTATAATAACTTGATGGATCAATTAGTCAAGCAGCTTAATTAATTTTTTTTACAATACAATGTTAGTTTTCCTTACTTCTTTTCTCAAATTATGGTCCAAAAATTTATTTATTTATAACAAATATATTTTTTCTTTAATATTTTATTTTACAGGTTGGGAACTCAGGGGTCTATACTGCTACAGATTTTTCAACATAAGGCATTCGTGGGAGAAAGCAGCAGAATTATGCAGGAGGTATGTACACTCTTCCATTCTTTTTTTTTCCTGCATATATTTAGCATTATTTCGTATTCTATCCGAGATTTTACCATTCGCGAACGCCTACCAGCAAACTTAAGCGTGTACAACAACGTTGGACGTGCGCCTTAACTTTAAACGATCTGAAATTTTCCAATCTTAAAATAGAATCTCTGCAGTTTTCAATCGACAATTTAAAATTATATTATGTTATTAAGACATATTTGAGTGATACATATTTGCCATACAGTTACATTTTCTGTTGTACCTACAATATTAAAAATATATACCAGCACATACATACCAATTTATGTATAAACTGCGAAGTACACTTTCTATTTGAACTGCGAGTATATAACGCAGGTATACATATAAATATGTGATAATGACCTTTCTAAAACGATGGTATGCGTGTTAAATTATAATCAAAGTTCATTAAGGAGTTTTTTTAGCAGGAAATAGCTTCAGGTAAAAAAAAATGGCAAGGTGACAAGTTTAATATCTAAAAATAACTTCTGTATAACTGTTTATGTTCACCTATTATTTATTATTGCAATTTTACTTAAATAAAGCGATAGAAATGATTTATAATGAAATTACAAATTTCTTTTAAAAAAATAATGTATCTGCAATGATATATTTGTAACTCATGACGATGGATTAGTAGAACCTGAATTGAGGTTTGGCCTGTTTAAATCCGACATTTCTGCAATGTTTCTACTGCCATAATCAAGGGTGGCAAAAGAGTTGGCATACCACAGTCATTATCAGGGCTACCCTGATGAGGGCAGTAGAAACACTGCCGAAACGTCGGATTTAAACAATGCAACAGACGATGGAAACAGTCCAAACATCAACTCATATTCTAATATTTTTGTATATTGAAAAATCACATCGTGTTATTTTTCATAAACAAATTAATTTAATTGTGTGAAGTTTTAATTTGTTAATACACATCTTGTAACTTTAAAACTAAGCCGTTTGAGATGCCCATTCATATGAACTTTTATTGCACCATCGTCATAATAACCTTAGGAATCAACCTATAAAAATTGGGGCATATATTTCGAATCATCCTGTACACTCCTGTAAAAAAAGTTGCAGTAAAATTACATGTAAAATCATTGGTAACAAAGTTGCCTACAATTTTACAGGTAAATTTGCTCATAAGATAAAATTTCTACCATCTAGTAAATTTCACATGTTGATGTGTTTTTCAAAGATTGTACTGTAAAATTCGTATGTAATATTTATACTGAACTCTATATTATACCCGAACACTGAAGTAATTTTCATATGTATTTTTATAAAGAGAGCAAGCAACCTTACCCTAATTCTTTATAGCACCTAATAGGTCATACTGAATCGCTCAACCAGGGATCAAGAATGAACACGCTTACGCGAAACCTACGATTGTTTGTGACGTACATGATATCATTGAGCCAATAATAAGTTCGAAACACAAACGAATAGAATTACCTACGCGCACAGATAGATAATCCATTAACCAATCACATTACGGCGTATGAATTTCGTATTTTCCATGATATCTATAGTTTTACCCGAAAATTCGAGTAAAAACAAATAAATATAAAAGATCCTCATATTTTTACAGCAAAATTAATAGTTCACTAGTAAAATTACTTTTAAAGTGCACTAAATACCCCAAAAAAAAATGTCAATTTACACTTTTAAGTAAATTTTGAGAGTAAATAACAAAATTGTACATGTTTTTTCCTGATTTTCCCTTTTGAATTTTGTTACATCTTAAAATTACATGAAAAAGCTATAAATTTTACCGAAATTTCTTTTTCCATGTTAAATATCCTAGAGAAAACATGTAAAACAAAATTTACATGATTTATTGTGGTAAATTCACAACGTTATTACATGTAATATTCCTGATTTACCATGGCAAAATTACTGTAATTTTTTACAGTGTATATAGGAAGGTAAATATTTGCTGCCCATAATAGTTATATAAAATAACTTAGAAGAAGAACCAGCCGTTTTTATTACCTTTATGTTAACTTTAAGTTTATATAGATAATTTTAACAAAAAAAAAATCATTTTTAGTCTTAAATCGTATCTTAGTGGTATTTAATGAAAGCATCGCAAAAGATTTATAATATGGTTTACTATTCACACAAAGCAAATTGATATACGAGATTCACAGAAATACCAATACAATAATTTATTTACCAAGTAATTCCCATCAAAAATTGCACTAGAATAACTGCATAATTCTAAATAATAATGAATCAAATATCACACAGAAAATAACAACAAACAAAAAACTATTTTATTTTTATTATTACTGCGCGTAAAACTATAAATATTCTTCTCTATCTCTCTTCTATACATTGCCGTTCATCGACCCTTCTTATAAACTTCGCGCTCACGAATCGAGGTTGAGACTGACCACGGGCCATCTGAAAAATACCCGTGTCACAGTTTCAAGAATTTACCATCAACCGTCCATTAATATACGCAGTCGAAATTCTATCAAATTGGTAGACGTACGATAATCATTTTATCAGGCGCTCTGAATCGAAATAGTCTCTGGCAGAATTTATGTAAACTTATATCTATTATATCGCGAAACAAATTTTATCTTTCTTTAGGTATGGCAGCGATTTGATGGCAGTCGAATCTTACGCGGAGAACAATCTGACGGCTTCCATAGCGACGTCACCGGTCGGTTTGGATCGCAGGAGTGCCAACCACTATTGGTTGGGTTTGGCGTCGTTAGATGATCTGAAGACCAACACTTTGGAATCTGCTGCGGGCACTTTGGTGTCGCAGTATTCGGGTGGGTATTTGTTGTTTAGCTGTGAGGAAAATGGAAGAGAAACTGTTTTGCTTTATTGGTAATATTTTCTAATCTAATCTAATAGAAATATAGCTATTTTCAACCTGCATAAAGTTGGAAAATACATCGTTACTGGATGAAAAGCGTTTCTCTTAGGTTGAAAGTCACCACTTCCATGTCTAAAGCGGAAAGTGACGTATCTGTCAATCATCAAAAACGTCAAATGTCAGTTCAATGTTACCTCCATTTTTTGCAACATTCAAATAATCGCTATATACAGTGTGTTAAAAAAAGGTTGTCGGATATTTTACCCAATTGTAGTACTGGTGGAAATAAACGAAAAAATCTTACTCAACATGGGTCCGCAATTCAACTGTTTTTGACATATAGTCGATTGCATATTGTTTTAGTAGGATAAAAATTTTCAAAGAAATTCTGATCGCAATGTAAATTAAACAAATGTTTATTTAAAGTAAAACTAAAGAAATTGTTCTACATGTCCACCGTTCATTTCTAAGCACGCTTCACACCTTCTTATGAAAGATCGACGCAATCTTTCGAAAATTCCTGGAGTCCTCCGAATTTCCTCGCAACAATTTACGATTCGTTGCCTGAGTTCTTCCAAATTGTTTACAGATCGTGCGTACACTAATTGTTTTAGATGTCCCCAAAACATAGAAGTCTAGAGGTGTCAGGTCAGGGGACCTAGGAGGCCATGCAGTTGGTCCACCCCGTCCTATCCATCTCTCGTTGTAATCTTGATTTAAGTAATTTCTAACTACGATGGAAAAATGCGCAGGAGCTCCATCGTGCATAAACCACATATTTAATTTGTTAAAAAGTGGCAAATCTTCCAACAAAACGGGTAATTCATTTCTTAAAAAGCCAAATATACTTGTACCGTTAAACGATTAGGGAGAAATACTGGACCAATTAAACAGTCTCCAAAAATAGCAAGCCAAACATTTAGCGAAAAGCGGTTTTGGTGATGCAGTTCAACAACAGCATGGGGATTTTCATCTGCCCAGACGTGATTGTTATGAAAATTGAATATTCCGTCTCTTGTAAACCCAGCCTCGTCACTAAATAAAATCTTAGTCGCAAAATTAGGAGATCCTGCCAGCTTTCGTAAAACCCAATGACAAAAAACCCTACGTGCACCATAATCAAGAGGAGCAAGAACTTGCGCGCGTTGAATGTGGTAGGGATAGAGCTGCTGTTCCCGCAGAATTCTCCAAATGAGAGGATGACTGACGTTCAGTTCTGCGGCAAGTCTTCGGGTGCTAATATTTGGGTTGTCTTCTACCCGTCTCAAATATCTAATTCTACTGCGGGAGAAGAAACTGATCTAGGTCTACCAGAACCACCATTAATTTTAAATGAACCAGTTTCGGACAGCCGGATATGAAGTCTTGAGAAAATCTAATCACTCGGTAACAACCGATTTGGAAATTCTTCGGCATACATACGCCGTGCTTCAGTGGCATTACCATTCGCACGACCGTACATAAAATGCATATCGGCTATTTCTCCATTTGTGTACTTATGCATAATTTGAGAACAAAAAAAAATTGACGCAAATGATAAATAATCTGATGACAGATGTCTGACAGAACTAATTTTAAGTCACAATCAGTTGTTTGACAAAGGAAACTATTCTCAAAACCGAAAAATGTTTTTTTTTTTATTTAAAATATGCAATCGACTATATGTCAAAAACAGTTGAATTGCGGACCCATGTTGACTAAGACTTTTTTGTTTATTTCACCAGTACTATAATTGGGTAAAATATCCGACAACCTTTTTTTAACACACTATATATTTTTTTATTATTATAAACTCACTATTTATCTATACTATCATTTCTAAATCATTGGTACCCTCATGCAAAACTATAAGACTACTGTGGAAGCAGTTAATTTAGTACCTCGCCAAAATTAAGTAGGGTCTTAATCTGCATTAACTGTAGATCAAGAAAAGCAAATTAGTTAAGACGGATGTAAGTAGGTACGAGCTTTTGGATTATAGCTTCGCAAACTCCTATCCCTCACATACAATTAACAGATTTAATCAAAGAGAAACAGTTTTTATCAATTAAACCTCAAAAAGTTTCAAAATTTTATATGATGAGCTTGTTTTAAGGATTTGATTCAAAAGCTTATGTTTAGTCATAAATCCACATTTATTGGAACAAGTATCATGTATAAATGAAAACCCTCATTTAATACGTACAATACAGGGTGTATCAGATATAGAGGTAAATATAATAATATGTAGCAGCTGTAATCATATACAATCAAAAAGTCTTAATGCACAGGGGTCTATCTGTAAGTATTAACGAGAAAACAATTTTTATAAATGCCGTGGGCTAGAGCCGCACCTGTGCTCAACCTAAATGCTGTCCCGAGTATACCCCCACATACCACTATCATTCAACCATTACCGCTGTTAGTTTTGTGTGGATCGCCGCTTGGAGTGCAAGCCACTTCGAACATTTTATTTAAATTCTTCCCCTCTCGAAAAAAAAACGATCCTTTTCAGTACCATCATGATTTCATATAAAAAAAATCGAAGCTTGATGCATCGGCAAAAGCGCGGGAATGTATAGATTCATTTTCGCGCGATATCATAATAAAAAGGCGTGTTTGCAAATTTTCTGTATCTACATTTATTTCTGTGTTTATTCGATTCAATTCATTTTGCGTTATATGATTAAATAAATCCAAAAGAAATAACTCAGATTCATGTGGTGCCGTTTATTAACAACTAACTCTCGATTTGACAAAGCAAAAGAAAAATATTTACGTTTTTTATAACTACTGATGTCGCATATCCGGTGAAACTCGAACGTCTTATATAGGATATTAAAAATAATACTTTGTAGACTTACGTAGAACGCTCTTAACAAAAAAGGAAGGTTTATTTTATAAAAAGAAGAAATTTAAAATGCCTCAGTTTTTCTATTTTTACAAGGGCCTTTATTTATTCAGAATGACGTTAAATGAGCTTACAGCATACCATTAAGAATAATACTAAATGAGTGCAATGTATTTATACATAATACCACGTTTAGCGGGTGCTGAACATGACGTTTCTTTGCATCAGGCCTATAGAATTTTTGGCTCTAAATTTTACTTTTTTTTATTCTTTAATGATGAAATCCGGTTTCGGTGGGTTTGTGCTTTATATGTCGTGTTGTTAACACCCAAGCAAAATTTACTTTTTTATTTGATACACCCTGTATATGGCACCTAAAAGATTAGAATTTCAGAACATTCAGAGGAAACTAAAAACCTTTTCCTATACAATGTTTTTCACCTATTATTAGTCATCATTCGTCATGAGGAATAAATCCCCAAGTTTATGCAAGTATAGATTGAGAATCAACCTGTATATGCTAATGGATCGTTTTATCAATAGTCAAATTTTTCCTAAAAATTAATCACTTAAACTAGCCTTCTATTTTACAATAATTTTGAGTGAAAATAGAACAAAAACCTTTATTCCTAAAATATTCACATATTCTACTGGAGTTTATTTTACATTCTAAATCTACACCGAGCATTCTGAAAGCCACCACAAAAAAAAATCCCAAACCACAATATCATAAAATAGAAACTCCTTCAACATTAATTTAATATTATACACTTCATTAAAGAAAGTGTAAAGTCCTTGCGATAATATCGATTTGTCTTTCCACAAAACGCCACATTATTCCCTACGTAATTATTCTGAACGCTGCAACAACATTTCTTTTAAAACCTAGTTGATTTCTCCAATCCAACGGCTATTTCTCTCGGAAAGACAAAGACAACATTCACCGACCAGGAATGTGGTATAACTAAACTGTTCTTTATCGCAAAACTTTTACCTTGTCTGAGCGCAGGTAACACGGGGATTATATATAATTAGTACGTAAGCAGTCTACACAAACTTTATAAAAGTTTATTTTTTAAAAAAAAAAAAGGATTTTGGTCCTTGAATCAACCAAACTCTAGAGATGGAGAATGCGTCGACGTCACAGTCACAACAGATGGGCAATCCTGGCAATTATCTACCTGTGAAAGCCTACTACCGTTCATGTGCAGAGCTAAAGCATGCCCCGCGGGTTCTTTCCACTGTTCCAACGGGAATTGCGTCAACGAAGCCTTCAGATGCGACAAACAGGACGATTGTGGCGACTCCTCTGACGAAATAGACTGTTCGCGAATTGCAATTTCTATATGGCTAGCAGCGGTGATGTGGTCGAGAGTCCGTATTATCCGCAGAAATACGCACCGCTTACCAACTGCAAATGGACTTTGGAGGGACCGCAAGGGCATAACATCCTCTTGCAGGTGCTTATATGAAAGTTTTTTGCAAGGGCCGGGATAAGTTTTGAAGGTTATTTGTTTTGCAGTTTCAAGAGTTCGAGACGGAAAAGACGTTCGATACGGTACAAATTTTGGCCGGGGGTAGAACTGAAGATACTTCCGTTAATCTGGCGACCTTATCTGGAAAACCTGACCTGACTAATAGATCTTTTGTTTCCGCGTCGAATTTTATGATCATTAAGTTCAGTACTGATGCCACGGTCGAGAGAAAAGGCTTTAGGTAAGTGTTGTGTACGCGCTGATTATTCCCAAAAGGTTGCCTTCCAATCCTGCATATCTACCACTTGGTTCTTCTTGTAATCTGAGGCGCTCCATTCTTGCTTCCCCCATTATCACCAAATAGAGAGGAGAGAAGTCTAGGAAACATTCCATTGCTGCTTCCTATTGTTTCTAAACACAGAAGCTTCTGCACCTTGCTCAATTCAGTTACAACAATATGCTGTTGGATCTTTGTCCACCATACCAAAGATACATAGATGATCATAGCACCATAATATGTGTCCAGTACCCCCATGTTGTACCATAAGCCCTTCTAGTCAACATGAGTGTTTTCTTCGCCCTCATTTTAATCCTCTAAATATGTCGATTCCAAGTAAGCTTAGAGTTAAGGGTGATGACACCAAAATATTTCGCTTGCTTTGGCAACTTTATTTGTTCACTACGAAGTTTTAGGAGTTCAAGACCATCTAAGTCCTTCTTTCTCGTGAATGCATTAGTAATCGTTTTGGAAAGACTGATATTCAGATTTTTCACCTCACTTCCTCCATTTTGTCCTGCACTACGTTTCTGAATTTACCCTGAGGTTAGAACAATAAGATCATCTGCGTATACTAAAGTGTTATACCCTTCATTGTCCAGTTTTATCTGTAGCACATCCACGACTAGGTATATGCACACTTATAGAAAAGCTTTCAACAAAATGCCAGTCGAATAAATATTTTCATCATTTATTTTACCAAAGATCTTTAAGAAATAACTAACAGCTTCTTGCGGTTTCGCCGTGTGTCAAAACTTTCGCTCGACGTTTCGCTGTTCATACTGACAGCTTCTTCAGGATAACTGAACTGTCATCCTGTTCAGTTATCCTGAAGAAGCTGTCAGTATGAACAGCGAAACGTCGAGCGAAAGTTTCGACACACGGCGAAACCCGCAAGAAGCTGTTAGTTATAGTACACCGGGCGTGAAAGCCTACGCAGTGTTATCTTTTAAGAAAATTGGTTAACACCATTTTATTTTAAACCATAATTCTCTTTCTCTATGATAACTTCAATTTTTAAGGTATTTTCCCTTAAAAGTGCATTCTTAAGTTGGTGGACGTTTACATATAAACACTGTCAACAATAACATTGATCTGATATCAGTCGTACTTCATTGTTGGTTCAAAAATTCTAGTATTATACTAATCATTGTCTTCTTCTTCTGAAATAATGGTAAAAGAAACCATCCTCGCTAGGATGTATTTTATATAAGAATATTCATGGAAATCCAAATTTTTTGATAGTTATCCCAGAAGCACTATAACAACTTCCTTATTTTAAAGATGTAGAATGATAGTGAGAAAAATAATTAGACGAGTTATTTGAAACATCCCATCATACACAATTGTTAAACCAACATCATTTTATATCAATCCTCTAGGGCTTCGTGGAAAACCGAACCGCAAATTTGCGGAGGCATCCTTAGGGCCACTCCTCAAGGACAAGTGCTTACATCTCCAGGATATCCTGAACAATATCCTGGCGGTCTAGAATGCTTATACGTCATTCAGGCTCAATCTGGAAGGATTATAACGCTAGAGGTATTATGGCAAAACCTTTAAAGGCTTTTGATTCATTTGAAATTGCTTCAGATCGATGACTTGAACTTAGACCACTCTAGGGATTACATCTTGGTGCGTGATGGGGAATCGCCGAAAAGTCAGGCGATTGCTAGGTTGACTGGAGATCTTGAGCAAAATCAGCGGATTGTAATGTCGACCAAGAGTCAACTCTATCTGTATTTCAAGACTAGTTTGGGTGATTCAAAGAGGGGATTCAGATTGCGTTACTCGCAGGTAAAAACACGATTTAAAACAAAATAATTCTCACTTCATCCGATTCTTTTAGGTTGCAAAGCAACTATAGTTGCTAGAAATGGTACCGTTAACTCCCCAGCCTATGGATTATCAAATTATCCAAGCAATCAGGAATGTTTATACAAAATTAGGAATCCTGGTCGTGGTCCTTTATCTTTGAATTTCGACAATTTCGAAGTGGATAAGTCAGACTTCGTTCAAGTCTACGATGGCAACAGCACAAGCGGTTTAAGACTTCATTCGGGTAACGGATTCAGCAGCAACTCAATACCGAAAATCACTTTAACAGCGTCTAGTGGCGAGATGCTACTTCGATTTGCCTCAGACGCTTTGCACAGCAACAAAGGATGGTCTGCGTATTTCTCTGCCGGTAATTCAATTTTAATTTAAACGCGAAATATAATTTTGCGACCCTAAAATTGTTCTTCCAGATTGTCCCTTCTTGAAACCGGGTTTCGGTGCATTGGCTTCGAGTAGAGATACGGCATTCGGTACCGTGATTACCTTTACTTGTCCCACGGGGCAAGAATTCGCCACGGGGCAACATAGAATTACAACTCAGTGCCTTCCTGGTGGGAATTGGTCCATCAGTTACATACCTAAATGCCAGGAGGTGTACTGCGGTCCTGTGCCTCAAATAGATAACGGTTTCTCGATTGGGTCTACCAATGTTACTTACAAAGGCGAGGCGATGTATCAGTGCTACGCTGGGTTTGCTTTTCCAACTGGAAAACCGATTGAGAAGATCTCCTGTTTGGCTGATGGCAGGTGGGAGAAGAAGCCATCGTGTTTAGGTGAGAGTTTTTATCTTAAATGAAATTCATAAATAATTAATTTTTATCTTATATCTATTATATTGAAACCCTGTTCGTATTTGCAAAATATCGATTGGATTTAAATATGGTTTGAGTTACAAAAGAAAGTATTTTTAATTTTATTTTTTTTGTATTTCATGAACATGGGCTTGTCTATAGGTGTTTTAGAATTTATATAGAAAGAACGGTAAAAAAAGATGTTTGCAAAATATTAAATTTGGTGGTTTCAATAGTTATCTAGATAATTATTTTATTCGGATAAAACAAATAAATCCTGTTCGATGCACACCCAGTTTTTCTTTATGGAAAACTACTTTAAAGTATTGATAAACATTTATTTGACTATTCTATAATTTCTAGAAGAATTATTAATGTAATAAGACCTTTACACTGGGTGTCAAACAAAAAACAATATTTTTTGTAATAAAATAATGTTTACGTTATTCATAAATAACAAATAAAATTATACTCTGCTGGGTTTCTGAGCTGGAACGGCGTTCTGGGTATTCTTGTGGCCGACGTTTCGTCCACACTCGCAAACAACATCTTCAGGGCTGCTTCTACTACCATTGACCTGAAACTGAAAGATTAACGCACCGAGAACCGGTTTATATCAACAGTAGTGGCAGCTGCCCTGAAGATATCCCATGATGGACGCAACGTGGGACAGAAGAAGACCAAGGACGCGGTTCCAGTCCGGAGGTGTTAGTTTTACAAACAAAATTTTCTATTAACTGTAAGCGGCGAATAACATTATGTTATCCGTGAAGGATGTATATAAATGCATATTTTTTTTTTTTGTAGCAGCAATTATTTGCAAGTAACTTGTTTCAATAACTATCTAGGTAACTATTTTATTTAGGTAATGTAATTAAATTCTGTTAGGTGTTTTGCTCAAATAATTCTTATTCATCTGTTAGTATGGATACGAATTAATCTATAATAACCCTAACAGCCAGAAATATTACATAGATATTTTTAAAAATATATTTTATATATATTTTTCGTGAGAGGTTTTTGAATATATTTTTCATATTTTTTTCTAAATATAGATAAAATATTCAATTAAAATATTTACGCCATATTTTAAAATTAATGTAAGCGCTATATTTTTTCTAAAATATTTATATGAAAACTGAGATTTTTTTATGCAATCTATTTAATTTGTCAAAATGAACTAAAATTGTTCTTGGTTATTTAGAATGTATAACGTCGATAACGAAAAGTTGAAACATACATAGAGTTGTCTTAAAGGCAAGAACTTATTTTTTCACACTCACCATACAAGTTAATAATCAATAATTCTGGCATCTTTTAAGGCATACTGAAGGTTTATCAAATTAATCACTATTTTTTAATTGAAGTGTTTTAAATAAAAAAAAAACAAACGTATTTATTATCATTTCATTTGAATAAGCCAATAAAACTGAAAAATACTCATTTTTAAGTCTAGCCTCGGCTGGTGCCAGGTACAACCCTATGACTTTTTTCATATCTTCGGTAGTGGCGCTCTCATGGCATTCTCTTGTGGCCTCTAAAACAATGCCAATTGTATTAGATCATACCATGAATAAAACATCGTACAACATTATCAACACCTACTAATACATTTGGAGCATTTACAATAATTGCAGTGGTAGCTACATTCTAATACTTACGATGCTTATTTTTACTTTATTTCATAATATTTGAAAACATTCTACGTACAAACAATAAAATAACGCAACGTATTCTAACCTCTATTGAGGTTATGACGCTTATCTACCGAGATGAATCTCTTAAGCAAATCAACTAGCAATTTATCTGGTAGATGCAGTTACATATATGATGCATAAAATTCCTACAATTATATTTTTAAACGATTTCTGTACATAGCGATATTGAGCATTCCAATTATCTTATAAATGCCATGACATGTTCAAAGTTTTGCTTACCTCGTAGTCACCACAAAAACTAAAACACACCCCGCAACAATTAATTACACAGTTTACCCTAATCTGCCCTAATCGTATACTATTATAAACTATAACATGTAATGGACAAACGAATGAAAACGTTGATGATACGCACGTGCGCGTATACATTCTATGTACCTAATCCATAGACGCATAAACAATACTAAATCATATAACACCGGCACCGTAATGAATAGAGGTGTTGTGTTGACGTTCGCAACTTACAAATATTACAATAATATAATACAAAACGCAGATATATTAATAGAAAACTTACAGCGCACAACTTAGATACTAATTAAATCACATTAGATATATATTATCTAATTTAATCTTTAAACTATCATTTTAAATAGGTACATACCTACTTAATATGTATGCATATTTACCCATTTATATTATTCGTCCTACGCACCAAATGTACAAAAGCAAAAATTCAATCTTTTTTTTTATATGAAATAAAATATTTACAGAAATACAAAGCAAATATTCTTGCAGAGTTATGAAAAATATATTGAGAAAACATTTGCAAAAAAATATTATTAATGCTACATAACATATATGTTTTTTTAAATGTTTTCCTAATATACTTTCTATAATATATTTTATGCATATTATATTAATATAACTAACATTCAAGAAAGATTTAATATTTTTTAAATATTTATAAAATATGAAATAAATATAGTTGGTCACTGGGGAAGAATTAATTATTTTACCGTGAAATTGACTTACATTCAGAAAAGTGTTAGCACAAAATAGCTTTCCACAAAATATCTTACATACTTAACATTAATAATTGTAAGCGATTGTTAATTTTCTTTTTGTTACTTAAAACCTCATAAATGCGTCAAAATATGTCTACTCTAAATATAAATCCAAAAAGAGAAATTAAGGAACATCTTTTATTTACTTTGAAGTTTCTTTAATGTAAAAAAATTCTTACAGCCTCCCAATGCGTTGCCCTTCCCGAGGTACCACACGCCAATGTTACGGTTTTGAACGGCTTAGGACGCAGTTATGGCACCATAGTTCGCTACGAGTGCGAACCAGGCTACGTAAGAAGCGGACATCCCGTAATACTCTGCATGAGTAACGGAACTTGGTCCGGGGAAGTACCAACTTGCACAAGTACCGACTCACGACCATTCCCAAACCTTCCACCGTGTGTACTAAAGATATTTGATTTCCAGGAGCCAGGTGTCCGGAATTCCCCGACATTGCGAATGGTTTTCATAACAGACACGTCCAGGAATTACCATTTCAACGACGAGGCACGAGTGCAATGCTTCAAAGGTTACAGATTGGTGGGAAGCAACATTATACGCTGCGGGGAACATCAAAAGTTCACTAATGCGCCTAGGTGTGAAGGTAGGAGGGAATTAAAATAGGAATAGGTTGCTTGTGAACGATGAAATCATCGGTGATTTTTATTTTGCTTCAGATATCAATGAATGTATCAGCAGTCAGTGCGATTTGGCATCGACTGAGTGCGTGAATACAGCTGGTTCGTTCAGTTGTAAGTGCAAAAAGGGTTTCGCACCAACTTTGGAGTGCAGACCTGTGGGTGATTTAGGATTGATAAATGGGGGAATACCAGACGATTCGATCACCGTCTCCAGCACTGAAGATGGTTATAACAAAGGGGTAAGTTGGTTTAAAAGAATTAGTGAGATAAAGACAAGTTTTAAATAATTTTGTTTTTTATCATTGATTTTCAATGATTTTATTACCGAAACGAGTTCATATACTTGTACCCACCACCTTTACGTGAAATTACTAGAGGAAATCCTAATAATATGAATATGTTACTAGAGTAGGGCGTTATCTGAATAAAGAATCATCTAGATAATCATTTAGATAACGGAATGATCTAGGAAATTTATTTTCTAAATATTATTTTCAAAATACAATAAAGTTCTCATCATTTAATTATTAATTTTGTTATTTTTATAATTAAACCCAGGTAACATGGTGCTGTCAAATGACGTTTAATAGACGTCAATATCACGTAATATCATATTAACGTCATTAAACGTCATTTTACGTCACCATATTACCTGGGAAGTAAAGAGAAAGAAAACTTGGACACCATATATATCGGAGTAGTAAACTGTCACAATTTCATTATTATGAAACCGAAAATCGTCATCTTTTTCATACCTTGGATCGGCAGCATAGGGTGGAGAACGTGTTTGGATGCTTTATAGGTGATCATGTCATCATTGGTCCACATTTCTTCAATAGACACCTAAATGGAAACGAATTTCTAAGCTTCCTTAAGAGGGACTTTTGTGCCTTTTTGGAAAACATTCCCTTAAATATTAGAAACCGGATGTGATTTCAACTAGACGGGGCTCCTAATAGGTGGATCGGAAGAGATAACACCAAATATGCTGAGGAACCTTAGAAGAGCATTTGAAAAAAGAGCTATGTTGTACATTGGAGAAAATGGCAATTATGTTGAATGCTAGTGCCTTTCCGTTTATTTTATTGCATTTTTTTTTTTCCTTTATTTTATAGATACATACAAAAATTCCTTGTTATTACTTTTTTACACAAAAATATTTACTGTTGTTTTGTTTAGTTTTTTATCTACTTCTTAGCGTTTATGATATTCAGGTAAATTATGAAAAATAAAGTTTCTTCGAATAGTAAAATTAATTAAATAAATCAATGTAGACATACACCTGATGTTCCATTTAAAATAACAAAGTTAGGGACGAACAAAATTCACAAAGTTTGTTCGCCAGCAACTAAATCATATCAGCTCTTTTTTGCAACGAGTATGCTTTCATGGTACTGACGAGATGCATGGCAAATTGACACATTAAAAAAAATCACCAGCTACCTAGATTAAATTAAGGTAATGACAATTTACTTAGACCACTTAAAAAATCCAAATAATTTAAAAACTAGTGGACATAGGTGTAGGGACTTCTAATAGTGGTTTGAAGAAAATAAAAATTCCTATCTATCAACGTAAAAATATACTGGGTGTTCCATTTAAAATAACAAAGTTACGCACGAGTGAAATTCACAAAGTTTGACTTAGGTACTTGAACATCCTGTATACTACTAGAAAACGTTGAATGTCGCATTCAATCAGCGAAAGAATTTGCTATTTACGGTTTTCATTTCACTTCTCTAAATTAATTCGTTTTCGAGATACTAACTTTTTTTGCAACATTTCATTTTTAAACAAATTGAAATATCTCATAAACTATAAAAATTAGGTATAGGGAACCTTAAATAAAATTGTTCTGGCTTTTAGTGTACACTTCAAAATGCCATAAATACAGGGGTTCCATTAAGAAAAACATAACTTTGATGCGCTGCTAAATTTTGGAACACCCTGGATTATTGCACATTATTTTTAAATTGTAGATCTAATCCGCCTACATATATCCCAATATAAAAAATTTCAAAAATTCTTGCCATTTGACTACCAGTGACCACGGCGTTACCGCTGTTACACCCTGTATATACAAACAAAAATTATATTACCTGTCAAATAATAGTTAAAAAGTTGGTATAGATTCAAAAACCAACTGCGACTTGAGAGATAAGTGTCTACCAGTAATCTGCTGCCTTATAGTCTCAAGTGCTTCTAAATTGTTTAGTAAATTGCCCTTCTTAGCGGTTTGAGGATATGAAAACCATCATTACTATTGAAAATATGATCGTTAACTTTAAGATATTTACCAAATGAGGATTCATTGCTTTGATCCTGGTTTCAAAAGTTCTAAAGGTTCTATCTTGGAACTTCAATCAAACAGAATTTATGGGAAAGTGGATCATTATTTCAATTCATTTAGTTCCTTATTATCTCTTGAAACAAATTTTACCCATCCTTTCAAAATAAATTATTTTGTTTTCATAATTTTCTTTTTCCCATGCCTTATTTTAGATGGTACGCCTCAACAGCGGAGGTGGTTGGTGCGGAAACGTAAACGAACCAGGCTCCAACTGGGTACTGATCGACTTGAAGGCGCCCACGATCATACGCGGCTTCAGAACGATGAGCGTCACGCGTCCAGACAACACTCTAGCCTTCACATCAGCCGTTAGGATCCAATATACTGACGATCTAACGGACGTCTTCAAAGATTATAGGAATCCAGATGGTACAGCGGTGGAATTCCGAATACTAGAACCGACTTTATCGATCCTAAACCTTCCATTGCCCATCGAAGCCCAATACGTCAGATTTAAGATTCAAGATTATGCAGGCGCCCCTTGCCTAAAGCTGGAAATCATGGGATGTACCCGATTGGAATGCTCAGACATCAACGAATGCGCCATCGATAACGGCGGTTGTGATCAGAAGTGTTTGAATAGTCCGGGAGATTATACCTGCGCTTGTAATGTCGGCTACGAATTGTATGCCAAAAATGGAACTGCCGGCTTCAGCGTGGAAAGGAGTGAGAATGGTTTGAGGGATGGTGATACTTACCAAGTTAATAAGACTTGCGTTCCTGTCATGTGCCCTACTTTGAATCCGCCTGAAAACGGAATGATTCTATCCACGAAGGTCTAAAATAAATAATTATAATATTTCCTTTATTTAATTTTATATTGATTTTCTTTGCAGACACGTTTCCATTTTAGAGACTTGGTCACGTTCCAATGCAATTTCGGCTACGTCATGTCAGGTTCTTCATCGTTATTGTGTACCAGCACGGGAGCTTGGAACGGTTCTGTCCCCACTTGTCAATGTAATGAGATAAATTTAAAGATATTTTTGCTTCTTCTCTCATCGAAGCCAATAATCGTTTATTTCTTGCAGATGCTCATTGCGTTTCACTTCCCGATGACAAAGATGAAGGTCTCAAAGTCTTGAGGGCTGACGAAAGTAGTGTTCTGGTGCCGTTTAGGGAGAATGTGACTCTGACTTGTGCGTACACGGGACGGCAACTACGGAAAACTGCTTCTTCTGGGTTTAGGCAGTGCGTCTACGATCCAAAACCGGTAAGAAGAGAAATTATATATGAGGAGCTGATATGCAAAGCCAGTTATACCGGGTGTCCAGCCTAGGATGCAACGGTCCATAGCCGATTTATTATTGTTTTTTTGGAAAAATGTTTCAAATAAATGTTGCCTCGAATCATATTCTACACATTTTAAAATTAGTTTCAATAATGGCGGACTTCCGGTTGTACCGGTAGTAGATACTAACGTTATTATTTTAAATGGAACACCCTGTATATTATTGTATTTTTGGATTCCTTGTTAAATTTAAATAACAATTCGTTAGGCATACATTGGGGCTAAGTTGTACCGTTTCCGAGTTACATGACGTTTTTTGAAAAAAATGACATTTGCAGTGTCTTCGGTGTTTGGAAATATCTCCGGAAATACGAAAGTTAGAAAGATGCGGTTTTCCGTTTTCGCTTAATCATGAAACAGCACACGTCTTTTATTTTAAAATTGTTGCATTTACATTACAGAATTATTAAATAGGGCTCTGTAATTTTCGAACTGTAAAATCATGGATAACTTGATTTTTTTTAAATTGAACGGTATAGCAATTTTTATATAAATGGATGTAAAATTTAATTTTCTTTCGATTTTATAGGAGTGTCATTGTGTCTATCTCCAAAGGTTTTGGAGATATTCGCGACTTTTCAGTTTTTCATGATAGATACGTATTGCGAAGCGCCGGCCACCTTCCCCTCGCATTTCACCAGGCTTGCAACTGACAGCAGTAATACTGGTATGTTTAAAAGTAGCCAACAGAATACAATAAGACCACTGGAAACAAACAAAACTTGAAATTACAAAAAAAAGAAAACACAACATTGCGAACTTTTTCGAGAAAGTGATGTTTTCACACGAAGCTACCTTCCACAAAAATGGATTTTTGAATTTGAGTTCTTTCATAACCAACGCCTGATGGGTAGGGTTTATATGGAATTTTTTCAGAATAATTTGGGATTCTGTCAGAAAATATTCCGTTAGCTACTCGTCAGCTGATGTGATTCCAACACGATGGTGTTCCATCTCTCAATACTGTCGAATTTCGTCAGTTTTTGGATGTGTCTTTTTCAGACCGCTGGATTGGGCGTGGAGGACAGATGACAGATGGCCTACAAGATCGCCAGATCTTACAAGCTGTGATTCCTTTTTATGGAGTTTCATTAAAAATGAAGTTTATGAGACGCCACCAACAACACCTAATGATATGCGCCATCGTATATTAAAAGTGTTTCAAGAAGTCACACGAGAAATGCTCAGAAATGTTCAAAAGTGTTTGCAAAGAGATTTCGATTATGTAGCGCCTAAAACGGATCGCATTTTGAACATTTAATGTAATAATGTTGTACAAATTCTCTGTATAATGACGGCACTAACATTTAAACTGTAACTTGTTGCGAGTAAGACGCTCAATGTGTATGTACGCCATTCATTGGACAGAGTAATGTAATTCGAAAAATGTTTTGATTTATGAATATACCAGTAATGTTGTGTTTTCTTGTATCTTTGTTATGTTCATTTCCAGCGCGCTTCAGTAAATTCTACATCTTTTTAATTTCAAGTTTTGTTTGTTTCCGGTGGTCCTATTGTGTTCTATTGGCCACTTTCTAAGCATTCTATTACTGCAGCCAGTACCAAGCCTGGTGAAATGCGAGGGGAAGGTGGCCGGCGCTTTCGCAATACGTATCTATCATGAAAAACTGAAAAATCGTGAATATCTCCAAAACCTTTAGAGATAGACACAATGACACTCCTATAAAATCGAAAGAAAATTAAATTTTACATCCATTTGTGTAAAAAATGCTATACCATTCAATTTAAAAAAATCAAGTTATCCATGATTTTAGAGTTCGAAAATTACAGAGCCCTATTTAATAATTCTGTAATTTAAATGCAACAATTTTAAAATAAAAGACGTGTGCTGTTTCATGATTAAGCGAAAACTGAAAACCGCATCTTTCTAACTTTCGTATTTCCGAGATATTTCCAAACACCGAAGACACTGCAAATGTCATTTTTTTCAAAAAACGTCATGTAATTCGGAAACGGTACCACTTAGCCCAATGTATGCCTAACGAATTGTCATTTAAATTTAACAAGGAATCCAAAAATACAATAATATACAGGGTGTTCCATTTAAAATAATAAAGTTAGTATTTACTTCCGGTACAACCGGAAGTCCGCCATGACTAAAACTAATTTAAAATGTGTAGAATATGATTCGAGGCAACATTTATTTGAAACATTTTTCCAAAAAAACAATAATAAATCGGCTATGGACCGTTGCATCTTAGGCTGGACACCCGGTATGTCTTCAGGATAGCTATTCTTGACATAGGGTTCCTTTCGTAGTATGAGGGTCGCATTTTCTCGGTTAAATAGGATATAAAAAATAAATTTAAGAAAAAAATTAAATATTGAAATTCCCGAAAAAAAATCATCTATTTTGATTTACCATCTTTTTAATATATTGCATTTTATCGTTGGAAATATATGTCAAATATGAAATATTTTTTTTTTAATTTATTTAAGGAAAATTAAATATAGTTCTGGATAAAAAATATATTTTATTTTTATATTGTATTAAACCTCTCCTTCATCAATATCTAAAATAATAATTTAATGCGAATTTATTTGCAAAGCGATAAGAAGGTTGTAGGTTATTACTGTCTTTTCATAGTATAAGTGCTTTGAAACTTCCAATATTTTTCATTATATATTGACATTTTTCACCAAAAGAAGTCTTATACCCACTGCATCTATCAAAATCTTTATTGAACGGATCATTATCATTCTTCAGGGTCTTCCGGATTATTGGCTGAGTGGCAGCAAACCTTTCTGCGCCAGAGCCGACTGCGGCACACCACCTCCCACCTCTGGAGCCGTTTACGGCAAATACCTCGACACCAAATACCAATCGTCGTTTCTCTTCGGCTGCCAAAACACCTTCAAGATGGCCGGACAGAGCAACAAGCACGACAACATGGTGAGATGCCAAGCCAACTCAGTGTGGGATTTTGGAGATCTGCGATGCGAAGGGCCGGTTTGCGAGGATCCGGGACGACCTAGCGACGGCTATCAGCTGGCTAGGAGTTACGAGCAGGGGTCTGACGTCACGTTTGGATGCAACAGACCTGGGTATATTTTGATCAATCCCAGACCGATTACGTGCGTGCGAGAGCCCGAATGTAGGGTGGTGAGACCATTGGGTTTGGCGTCGGGAAGGATACCAGATTCGGCGATTAATGCAACTAGTCAAAGGTATTGTTTATTGAACCTGCACTTTTTGCAAAATTTTATACAACGTGTGCATAAATTGTCGCAAAAGCTATACGCAGCGACATTCTTCCTTCGTTTCTGAATCTAAAATCTAAATGGTAAAATATTGTACTATGCTTCATGCGTCTTCAGGAGCCACTTGAAAGTAACATACATTTGGCAACACTGTAGTCGCATACTACCGTAATGGTAGTTACAATACTTGTCAAAACTGACAGACCAGAATTACAAATGACAAATTGGATAACACAAATGATACATAGGGAAAAGCAATAAGAAAGCTTTTATTAAAACAGAATTGGTAGTTTTGATTTTTCGAACGCATCTCTTGTAATAAATTAGCGACACTATTACCTACGCATATGTTCAAATTGATATCCGTCTGTTTGTAAACACATTTGCAATCTACGAGGTATTGTCTGTATTACTTGTTCAAGTCTTTCCGATGTAATTTCTAATACTGCCGCGTTAATTCGTCCTATAACTTCGTCAGCGTCTTGTGGAGGTGTTGCGTAAACTTTCACCTTTATGAAACGCCAAACAAAAAAGTCTAAAGGAATTATGTCGGGAGACTTTGCAGGCCATAAGATAGGACCACCGCGACCAATCCACCTGTTAGGGAAGTGTTCATCCAACCACTCTCTCACATTACGAGAAAAATGTGCCGGAGCTCCATCATGCATGTAAAACATGTTACGGCGTATATTCAATGGCATCTCGTCAATAACTTGTTCTAATACATTTAAATACCCGCTGGCATCAAGTCAATTTGGCAGATATGTAGATTGGCCCAACGACACGGTGATTTATTATACCCAGCCAAACTTTAACTGAAAACTTTCTTTGGTGACCGTATTCCCGAAACGCATGAGGATTTTCATCTGCCCAATGGTGAAAATTATAGGTATTGAGTACATCATCTCTGGTAAACAGACTCGTCGGTCCAAAGAACACCTCTTAAAAAGTCGCCATCTTCTTGAATCCTATTTAAGATACTATGACAAAAGTTTAAACGGTGTATGTTGTCGTTTTCATAGAGCGGCTGCACCTTAGTTATATGGTATGGATAAAGTAGGTTTTCACGTAGAACCAAAATGAACGGTCTTATTACTGCGGATATTGAATGTGGACGCCAACTGTCGAGTACTGACGGAGGGATCTTCATGTACTGAGTCTAGAATTTCCTCTTCCAGTTGTAATGTACGCCGTTGTCTAGGTCGATCAGCGTTGGCATTTCTTTTCTTAAACGAACCAGTTTCACGTAGACGTTGATCCAGCCGTCGAAATACGTTTCCAGTAGGATGTCTCCGGTTTGGAAAACGTACGCGATATTCCTGTTCTGTCATGTTAGCATTTCCATTACAAAAACCGTATACCATATACATATCGGCATATTCATTAATGTAAAAACCATTGTAAATAAACAAAACAATAATACGAGAACGATAAAAACACTGAAACAGAAAAACTAATCAAGAGAATACGAGTAATCACGAAAAAAGCAGAGCTTGCATAAAATTGAACACTTCAGATTAATGTCAAAATTTGACAGTAATGGTTTTGATTGAAATCAAATTAGAATACAAAGTCATTGTTCTACAATGTTGCCAAATGTGTTTTTCATGAGAGGATGCTTATGAAGAAATGTTGAAACCAGGCTCTAAAATCAAAAAGCAACTGTTTACGAAAAAACAGGAATAAGAAATCGTCTAAATTCAAAATTGCAGCTATCTATACCGACAAATAACGAACACAAACGCTTATTAAGGAACTAAAAAACCGAACTTCAAGAACCTCGTGAAGACTTATGAAGCATAGTACAATATTTTGCCATTTAGATTTTCGATTCAGAAACGAACGAAGTATGTCGCTACGTGTAGCTTTTGCGACAATTTATACACACGTTGTATAGTTAATATTAGTATGTTAATAACAGATATCAAGCTCATTAATAAAACTAAAAAGACGCTCTAATTGGTTGAAAAGATTAGATTAGTTTACACTAATCATTCACCAAAACATATGGTATGTTAATGTTAATGTTGTCTTTACTTCAGACCAAATTACGAAGCCAAAAACGTCAGATTAAACTCAGTAACCGGCTGGTGCGGTAAAGAAGAGCCCTTCACCTACGTCAGCGTAGATTTAGGCAAAGTTTACCGCGTCAAAGCCATCTTAGTGAAGGGAGTCGTGACGAATGACATCGTCGGCCGCCCCACCGAAATCCGCTTCTTCTACAAGCAAGCGGAAAAAGAAAATTATGTCGTCTATTTCCCCAACTTCAACCTGACCATGAGGGATCCGGGGAACTACGGCGAACTGGCCATGATCTCCCTGCCGAAATACGTCCAAGCCAGATTCGTCATCTTAGGAATCGTCAGTTACATGGACAACGCTTGCTTGAAATTCGAATTGATGGGCTGTGACGAACCGGAAGTGGAACCTCTGTTGGGTTACGATTACGGTTACTCCCATGCGTCGACAATGAAACACCAGTCTTCCAAAATTGTCCCCAACAGCCGATCTTCGTAGAAAAGGACGCTAATGGAGGTTTATTGCCGGTCAATTTTACAGAGCCAACAGCTGTCGATAACTCAGGGAGCATCGCTCGTTTGGAAATCAAACCACAGTACTTTAAAACACCGGCATACGTCTTCCAAGACACCGTTGTCAAATATGTCGCCTTCGATTACGACGGCAATGTTGCTATTTGCGAGATTAACATAACAGTCCCTGGTATGACCTCTAAATTTTATTTATTGACTCGAATCTCTGATGATTATATTTGATACTATTGCAGATAATACGCCTCCGAAGTTGAGCTGCCCCCAGAGTTACGTCATAGAACTCGTGAACCAGCAAGACAGCTATACGATCAACTTTAACGAGACCAGGCGCAGAATTAACGCGTCCGATGCCTCTGGAGAGGTTTACATCAGTTTTACGCCAGATAGAGCCACCATACCGATTGGGGAGTATGAAAACATCACAGTTACGGCTTCTGATAAATATGGCAACAAGGCATACTGTCACTTCCAGGTAAGTTCGTATACGAAATGTTTGCGACTTTATTGGATTTTACCCTGATGACGGCCGTAAAAATACTGCTGAAACGTCGCATTTAGACAATCCAAAAGACGATGGAAACAGCTCAAGCAGACGTAGCTAAATACAGTCGCGAGCAAATGTTATAGGCACCCTAAATTTTGGGCGAATATCACAGTAAAAAATGAGAAACTTGTAGGTAATACATTATAAATATATAGTATTTTAAGGGATCTTATTAATTTGTTGCATATCAGAGTGTTTTTAGTACAGCTATAATACTTTTTAGATGGGAGGGGGAAAGTGACATCTCGAAGACTTGAAAATATATAAAAAATAATAATACATTTACAAAAGATATCTATGAAGACCATTGTAACTTTAAAGATGATTATATAAACGTTGAAATAACTGTCACAAAAAAAAAATGCAAGAAACATGAAACCCATTAGTTTTATCAAAGGTGCCTATAACATTTGTTCGCGACTGTATTAATATAAATTTGCATTCATGGATTTCAACATAAAATCACATCAGGGCAATCCATCTTTAATTCAAATTTTTCGAAACTACAAGTTAAAATGTAAAACTAGTGATCACATACAATTTAAAACTATATGGTATCACTGCATTTTATTTCAATGTATTTAATTTTTTGACTTGTAAAAGACCTGAAGATGACATTTGTGAGCCGAAACATGTTGTGTTATATTATAATATATTTAAAAAACTTTTGGTGAATGTAAGGATAATTTATTTTATTTAGTTAACGTCCTGTAATTGTATTATATTTATTATTATGTCATTTCATATTATCATTTTCTATTTTGTTTTAACGTTTTACACTTGATGATGATGATAACTTATAACCGAAACATATTCTGGTGAAGATATTTTATATTAAAGGAATGTAAAGAATCTAGCAAATTTTCCAAATTGAAATTACCTATTAAATACTACACATACTTTAGTTTCGTCATTACAAAAAAAAATATGATAATAATAGAATACATTATATTCACAGTCACCATCATCATTTCAAAAAAAATAACTTCTCATTCTCTTCATAAAACTTAATTTCAAAGAAAGACTTTTTAAAATCTTTTAAACTTATAAAAATATATAGCAATAATACAATTATATTCACAATCATTTCCAAAAAAAAAAAAATAACTTTCCATTCCCTTCATAAGAATTAATTTCAACATTAAAAAAAAAAAATTCTACGCATCCCATAGAAGTAAAAGAATTTTTAAAATCGGCCCGCTACTTCTGAATCTACTTGCGATAAACAAACTGACCATAAGGTGCACACGACAAACAAGGAAGCACCTTCTCTGTCTTAAGCCAGCCCGCGCGTTTTGGAATTCACGTCTACCATAGAACATGCAACAAACGCAATAGGAAAATTACATAGCGACCCGTAAGATAGACAAGGTCGTAGCCCATTTTATCCCACTCCATCGTCCCGGCTTCGTCTGTCTTATTGCCGTTAAGATAGGAAAGCGTAGTCCTGGCCACAAAAACGAATTTCACCCCAACCTGATCCGTATTCCATTGACCAATGCACTGTGCATCGATCTACTAAATCCTCTATAACTTTCTTATTTATTGATGGAAATTCATGAAATTTGGTATGCATATCAAGGGAGATATGGTGCGTAAGATCGTATGAAAAAATTTTGAAAATATGATTTAGTTTTATATTTATTCGCTGATAAATATAAACAAAAATTAAAATTAATAGTTTTATATACGTGATCACGACAAAATCGAAGTAGATTGAATCAACGAATCTTTTTAGCGTAAAGAATCTTGTAAAGAGAAATATTAAATCATTTGATATCACATACAGGCCGGCTAATTTTAACATAGACGATAATGCTATATTAAAAAGTATTACATACATGTGCATAAATCAAAAATCTCTTCGGAAGTGGCAATAATTATATTACTTTATTTAATTAAAAACATTCCGATTTGTTGCAAACTTATTTTTTAATTTGTATATAATAGTTTGTAACAAACAATTAAAATTGTAAAAAAACACATTTACTAACAAACAAAACAAAACAAAACAGATTAACAATAAAATGACAAAATATCAGAAAAACTTACTTTGATATTTATTGTAAATGTATGTATTAAGTACATATAGTCGTAGTTTGTTTAAACAATTTCATCGTTTACTTTAAATTTTAATTTTTTTATATGTTAAATATACAATACTGTGTTTAGTTTAATTGTAGTTGATTTTTTGTCGTTTTATTGTTAATTTGTGTTGTTTTGTTTGTTAGTAAATGTGTTTTTTTACAATTTTAAATTGGTTGTTACAGCTGTTATATACAAATTGGAAAAGATGTTTGTGATACATCGAAACACTTTTGATTAAATAAAGTAATATAAAGTGTGTGAAGATTTATTTCCATAATGCCATAGATTAGCGTAGAATACGTCATAAAATTACAAATAACAACAATACAAAAGCAACCTATGGTAGGTGTCAGTCATATAACATATACGTACATATAAATATAACAAAAACGGATAAATAAATAATAAATGGGAAAAATTATAGTTCCAGAAGCTTTTTGAAAAAGTCTGTTACAGTATAAAAACATTCTTTTAACAGGTAGTTCTTAAGACTTGCTTTAAATTGATAAACCGGCTGTTCCCTTAATTTTAGTGGTAGATGATTAAAAACCCTAATACAATGCCACACCGCTTGTCTTTGTATCTTAGTTAAATAAATATAATTATTGCCCCTTCCCAAGAGATTTTTTATTTATAAAAAAAATCGATTAATTACGGCAAAAAATAAACAAGTTTATCATATACATAAATATATTATGATTAACTGTTTTTAGTGGATCATTTTAGTATAGTGACAGTATTTTTTAACCCATTAATGACCAAGCATAAAAATAATTAAAATTTTGGAAAAAGAATTATATGTATGCTTCATTTACGATAAAATTAAGAGGAAAAAAGTTAAAAATTTCGACGCGTATGATTGTTAAACGCTTTCATATCATTATTTATAGGTGTCGGTTCAAGCGACGCCTTGTGTCGACTGGGAACTGAAACCACCAGCTAACGGCGATATAAATTGCGTAGTAGGCGATAGGGGATTAGAATGCATAGCGACATGTTCTCACGGGTTCAGATTCACCGACGGTCAACCTGTCAAAACATTCACCTGCACGCCAAAAACAGATTGGAAACCCACGTCAGTCGTTCCAGACTGCGTTTCAGAAGGTATAATCAATTTCTCATCCCCTTTTTGTTTCTAATAATAATAAATCATCCCTCTCTTAGATACACAACAAGCCGATTATCATTTCGTACCGACGATAAGATACAGAGCTAACGGCGCTGTCGCCAGAGCTTGCATGAACCAATACACCGACTTACTACAGCAATATTACACGAACGTAAACACGGTACTCACTCAAGATGCTCAGCCGTCAACGTTAATATGAACGTGTCGTTTATAAAGCCGTGCCCTCCTTGGTTGAAGAAAATGTCGTCAAAGTCGATTATATCCTAGCCGTGATCCCGGCAGTTAGGCAACCGCAACTCTATGATCTATGCGGATCGACACTCAACTTGATCTTCGATTTATCCGTGCCGTATGCTAGTGCTGCTATAGATCCATTGTTGAATATAGCCGCTATAGGTAATCAATGTCCGCCTTTGAAAGCTCTATCGTCGAATATCACCAGGGGATTCACGTGCAGCGTCGGGGAAGTCCTGAATACGGATACGGCTGACGTTCCTAGATGCTGTAAGTGCTATTTTTTTTTCATTTTCGTGGAATAATTCTTAATTAATGTTGAATCCGTCGCCAATTTTTCATGAACTACTAAAAACATGTACTCCGTAGGTAAAGCGTACATTGTACGCCTTTAGCCAGTGGCGGTTAGTACATACGTCACAGGCGGTGCCAATACAGTGATTGAAGTTCGGGTGTATATAACTTATTGTTACATCAATAAATAAATGTCCACAATCTTTAAATATCTTTTTCACCTTTACAAAATAATGCAAACACTTTGCTCATTCAGTTATTTTGGTATATGTATTAAAAATAAGGATATTGAAAAACAAGTGGTTTACTTGCAAAAAAAGTGCCTAAAAGAATAAAGTTTTATGCAATAATGGTTCTGCAAAAACAGCCTTTCATATATAAAAGGTTTCCTTCTTGTCCATATTTTTAATATTATTATTAAGTTTATTTTCCCTAGTCATTTTTTTTGAGTTGACTGTACGCCGTCTTGGTGTACAATGCTCACTTGTTTACAAAATCCGCACAGATAATCATTTGAAGGAGTTGATAGCATTTGTGTACGCAATAAATGGATGTACTTAACATATGTACCATTCATGTACCATTTGAAACCCGTACAATGTACGGTTCATATATGGTGTACATATTTTTAATTGTACGTTTTATGCAATAATGGTTCTTCAAAAACAGTCTTTCATGTGCAAAAAGTTTCCTTCTTGTCCATATTTTTAATATTACTAGTAAATTTATTTTCCCTAGTCATTTTTTTTTGAGTTGACTGTACGCCGTCTTGGTGTACAATGCTCACTTGTTTACAAAATCCGCACAGATAATCATTTGAAGGAGTTGATAGCATTTGTGTACGCAATAAATGGATGTACTTAAGATACGTACCGTTCATGTACCATTTGAAACCCGTACAATGTACGATTCATATACGGTGTACATATTTTTAATTGTACGTTTTATGCAATAATGGTTCTTCAAAAACAGTCTTTCATGTGCAAAAAGTTTCCTTCTTGTCCATATTTTTAATATTACTATTAAATTTATTTTCTCTAGTCATTTTTTTTTGAGTTGACTGTACGCCGTCTTGGTGTACAATGCTCACTTGTTTACAAAATCCGCACAGATAATCATTTGAAGGAGTTGATAGCATTTGTGTACGCAATAAATGGATGTACTTAAGGTACGTACCGTTCATGTACCATTTGAAACCCGTTCAATGTACGATTCATATACGGTGTACATATTTTTAATTGTACGTTTTATGCAATAATGGTTCTTCAAAAACAGTCTTTCATGTGCAAACAGTTTCCTTCTTGTCCATATTTTTAATATTACTATTAAGTTTATTTTCCCTAGTCATTTTTTTTTGAGTGTACGCCGTCTTGGTGTACAATGCTCACTTGTTTACAAAATCTGCACAGATAATCATTTGAAGGAGTTGATAGCATTTGTGTACGCAATAAATGGATGTACTTAAGATATGTACCATTCATGTACCATTTGAAAAGCGTACAATGTGCGGTTCATATACGGTGTACATATTTTTAATTGTACGTGAAAAATTGTACAGGATCCACTATTTTTAGCTATTTAAATTTAATTTTTGCATATAGTACACTGCCCTGCTGGTACTTTCGCCGGGGAAAAGCAACAACAATGCACTTACTGTCAGAAAGGCTTCTATCAGAACTTAGACCGGCAAGGATCTTGTTTGCGTTGCCCCATCGGCACCTACACTAAAGAAGCAGGTTCGAAAAGCATTCACGATTGCATCCCAGTTTGCGGCTATGGAACGTACTCGCCTACCGGATTAGTACCTTGCTTGGAATGCCCCAGAAATAGCTATACTGGTGATCCACCTGTTAGCGGTTATAAAGATTGCCAAGCGTGTCCAGCAAACACCTTCACGTACCAACCAGCTGCTCCTTCTAAAGATCACTGCAGGCCTAAGTGTTCTCCCGGCTTATACTCACCCACAGGTTTAGCGCCTTGCTCTCCATGCCCGAAGGATTTCTACCAACCTTTAAGCGGGCAAACGACTTGTTTGGAGTGTCCATCGAATATGAAAACCGACAATTCTGGATCTACAGGACGTGAAGCATGTAATCCGGTGCAATGTGCCGAAGGAGCTTGTCAACATGGGGGATTATGCATGCCTATGGGTAACAAAAAAAATAACTTCATCTAAGAGAAAAGGCGATTTTTTTTTATTCCTTTAAACAGGTCACGGGATACAGTGCTTCTGCCCAGCTGGATTTTCTGGTAGGAGGTGTGAAATCGACATAGACGAGTGTTCCTCACAACCGTGCTATAATGGAGCAACGTGTGTCGATCTTCCGCAGAGTTATAGGTGCCAGTGCGCTCCCGGATATTCTGGCATCAATTGCCAGGATGAGAGATCGGATTGTGCCAATAGTACCTGCCCAGAACGTGCCATGTGCAAAGATGAGCCTGGTTTTAATAATTACACTTGTTTGTGCCGCAGTGGATATACTGGAGAGGATTGTGATATTACTGTAAGTGAAAACATTGGCTATTTTTATTATTTAATGGATTGTTTTGTTAAAATGATTTTTTATATTTTGTAAATTTTCATTCGCTAAAACTGAATGTTCTACCATGCCCCAAATAATCAGGCAATGAAAATATTTATTATATATCTCATTTTTAATAAAACGAATGAATAACTAATCACTATAACACCTTATTTTGATGATTTCAGTTATCGATGATTATTTTACATAATTTTTAATGCGCCAAAATTGAATTTTATTTTTTTACCCCAACTTGGGCGCTAAAAATAAACACTTTATTTTCATAAATTCAGTTATCGACCATGACTTTAATAAATAAATGAGTGGCTAAATATTATCACCTTTAATTTTTATAGTTGCCAATGAGAAATTTACATTTCTTGATCACCCCAAACTAAATATTACCTTAAGACCCTGCTTGGGCGCTCAAAATAATTAAATCACAAATAATTCTAAATTAAATGAAAAATCCTTTTCCTTTAATTTAATACATAAAAATGTTTGTTTTTTAAATATATGACTTTGTTTTGGAATATATTTTAAGTATTGATGAAACGAATGTGGACATTAGGCATAATAAGCGCCAATTAAAAAAAAAATCGGGTTATCAAGACACACACAACAAAAAATAATAAATGCGGAAACAAGCACTTAATTTTTATAAGCACAGTCGTCGATCACAAGATGAAATAAAAAAAATAGCTTATGCCCCAGGTTGGGCGCCAGAAATATTGTTATATATTTAATTTATAATAAAATAAATTTTTAATATTTTTATAATTTCAATTGTGAACGACGCGTTTTCATTATCTTCACATTTCAAAAATAAATATTATGCTATTCCCCACGTTGGGCGCTGGAAACCGAATACATTATTAGATAGAAAATTGAAAGTGGTGTTAGAAGTAAGCTGTTAGTTTTTTTCTTTTTGCGAGATAAATATTAATGCTTGGGGTGAAAAGGAAAAATGAGTTTCCTTTGTTTTTGTTTTTTTCTTTCAAATTGAGAATTTATCGCATAATTATATTCTCTTCGTATTCACACAAAATAGGCCACTTTACTAGATTTAAACCTCTCTTCCATTTCCAATTTTAAGTGAGATTCTTCAAACAACTAAATGTTTTAAACATATTCCCCTCATTGGGCGCCAACAATATTAAATGTGATATTAAAATAAAATAGGCAATTACATTATCATCCAATTTAATTCTTTCAATTTTATTTGGATGGATAATAAATTTTACCGATGTTTTTGCCACATTTTCCACCTTATTCGTTACAGATCGATCCGTGCTCGGCCAATGGGAATCCATGCCACAACGGCGCTTCTTGTATCGCTTTACAACAGGGACGATTCATGTGCGAATGCCTACCGGGATGGCAAGGCCAACTATGTGAAATCAACACAGACGATTGTGCAGAAAATCCTTGCTTACTCGGAGCTAACTGCACCGATTTAGTGGCCGATTTCAGCTGCAATTGCCCGCCGGGTTTCGCCGGCAAACGATGCCAAGAGAAGATAGATTTGTGCGGCAGACATCCGTGCAAGAACGGAGTATGCGTCGATAAACTATTCTACCACCAATGCGTTTGTTTACCAGGATGGACCGGAGAATCTTGCGAATCGAATATCAACGACTGCTTAGACGAGCCCTGCGAAAACGGAGGACAGTGCATAGATTTAGTCGATGATTTTACTTGCACTTGCGAGCCTGGATTCACGGGAAAGAGATGCCAACACACCATCGATTATTGCTCTTCGAAACGTGCCAGAACGGAGCCACTTGTGTCGATCAAGTCGAAGGTTTCCTCTGCAAATGCAGACCGGGTTTCGTGGGATTACAATGCGAAGCGGAAATCGATGAATGTCTGAGCGATCCTTGCAATCCAGTCGGCACGGAGCGATGCGTCGATCTGGATAATAAATTCCTATGCATGTGCAGAGGCGGATACTCCGGGCAGTTTTGCGAAGAGAATATGGATGATTGTAGATCTGAGCCGTGTTTGAATGGAGGATCTTGTAAGGATGGAATCGGCGGGTACAAATGCGTTTGTCAACCGGGTTGGTCAGGTGTTAATTGCGAATATGATATCGGAACGTGTCAAAGTACGCCCTGCCAGAATGACGCTAGATGCATAGATCTATTCCAGGATTACTTCTGCGTGTAAGTATTAAAAAATGATATTTATTTTACAACTTGTGTTATTTTTAAATTCATTATTTCTTTACACAGTATTTTTTTGTAAAACTCTTAGAAAATTGGTAATAAGTAATGAAAATCAAGCTATAAAGAATTATGTAATAAATTTCAACTGACAGGTGACAGATGACAAGTTAGTGTCAAATAATAAATTTTATAAAAAATGACAGATCTCAAATGACAGACATTAAATGACAAATTTCCCAAATATCAAATAACAAGTAATTGCAATTTTAGATTTCAAATGACAAATAGTAAATGACATATTGAATGCAAGATATTAGATTACAAAGCTCCTAATATCAAATGACAAGTTAATAGCGATTTTAGATTTTAGATGACAAATTAATGTTGAATGTTAAATTATAAAAAGAAATGTCAAATTTCAAATGACAACTGACAAATGTCAAATGACAGGCATTAAATTACAAATTTATATGACAAGCAACAAATGACATAATATGAAATGACAAACTTCTAAATCCCAAATGACAAGTAATAACGATTTCAGATTTTAGGTGACACATTAATGATAAACACATGAAACATCTTAAATTTCCGCAATCACATGTCAGTGAACAAGGGTTTGAGATTTTAGAAAATGTTAAATAAGAAGTGTTAAATGATATATTTTTTTAATAAAGTGGTCAAACTGAACTAACCAAACTCACCTTCCTTACTCCTATAGTAACGACTCGAAAATCTGGAGAAGCTGATAAATTCAAATGAATCAAGTAGGAAACCAGCCTAAACGATACGAAATGGTCAATTATTCGATTTTTTTAATACTATTTAATGTTATTTCACAAATTTCATTATAATTTTCACAAATTTTCCATGTCATTTATATTAGTTATTTTTGCAATTTGGTATATACATTTTTATACTCTATGTCTTTTATAATGTTTGTCTGTATTGTCTTTTTTATGTTGTTGTTAGTTATATATTTGACATTGTCCACACATAATAATTATATCTTCTGGATAAATAAAATGAATATGAATATGAATTAGTTTGACAAAAATACTCCAAACTGTGATACTAGTAATGCTGCAAACTTCTCCTACCTCCACTGAACTCAAAGTTCAGTGTTTCTGCTGATGATGACAGCTTTGCTATCGAAACGTACGACCAGTTTATGCAGTTTGTGGTGAGGGGTCTAGGAGAAGTTCGCAGTTATTGGTTTGGTCATTTCAGTTGGTTTGTTCCAGTTTATTCACTTTAGGTAAACTGAACTAACCAAGATGTAAAACACGAGAAAACAACTACTTAGAGATGAGCACTTTGTAAAACCCAATTCTATAATCTTAAAATAAAACTCGATTTTTTTTAGTCTACCACACCTCTTGTCACATCAAATCTGAGCTGCACCGTATAGCAGATCTCATATTTCAGATAAGAAATGTCAAATAATTAATGTTAGAGGATAAAAAATAACAAATGTCAAATACGAGATATTACATACATATGTGACAGGTGTCAAATACTATTTCAATGCCAGCAGAATTACCTGTATGATAGGTTTCAGATAATAAATTACAAATTTCTGTTCTGCCATGTTTCAATAACAGATACAAAGTGTAAGAAAATATAAGATAAAAAATAACAAATGTCAAATACGAGATATTAGATACATATATGACAGGCGTCAAATACTATTTCAGTGACAGCAATGTTACCTATATGATAGGTTTCAGATAATAAATTACAAATTTCTGTTCTGCCATGTTTCAATAACAGATATAAAGTGGCCAGTAGTGTAGTTCGAATTTGATAAACTTCCAGCATTCTGTATAAAAAATCTCTTGAAATAGATACTCATGAGTTGAACAAGATTAATAAGAAATGAGGCACAAAAACGTAAAAGTTCGTTTGACGTAATTTTCTATTTTGATGTATTCTGATTTCGTTGTAGATAATAAAATACCCAAAAATAATATAATAGACACACTTTGCTATGTCAAACACACAAAACAAATAATACGTCATATCATACGCATTCTTTTGAATCTTTCCATCAGATGACAATTTATAAAATAAAAATAATAAATAAATAATAAAATATAAATAAAATAAAAAATTATAAAAGGTTACATGACAGATTGGAAATGTCAGTTTTGACAGATTTTAAATGACAGTTGTTGGACAATGATTAGGTGACAGATGACATTTAAGGTAGTAAATATTTTGTTTTAATTTTACTTTGCTTTAAAAGGAGTCACACTTTATTTATGAAAACTAAATTATTACAAATCATCCCAACCCCGTGCTCCACCTAAAAAGGTACTACACGAGGCTACCTATTCTAAGTACTATATGGGTTACATAACAGTTAGAATGATCGTACTCTAATTAAATAATTTCCCTATGATTCTTAATAACAAAAATATAATACAGTAGCCTCGCGACTATATGAATACTACTTTTGAGAAACGATAAAATATGTGAAATATGATTAGTTCACATAATCGCGAGTCTACTGTAAATCAGTCAGCTATCAGTTATTATTAAATGCGCCCATGGAACGACTTTCGTTATCTCCCAGCATTCGCCAAGGACACTGATTATATATAATATACTTATATAAAATCAATGGCCACGGAGTAAGGGAAAACCATGGCAAAAACCTTGGAGGATCTGGGAAGAAGTCCCAGACCTAAAAGGAGTCACAGACGATTAATTAAATTAATAAGTTTCCCGAATATTTTTTTTCAAACTATTTATCTTCGTGTTTCCCTCTCATTAGCTGTCCTTCCGGCACAGACGGTAAACGTTGCGAAACAGCCCCTCAAAGGTGCTTGGGCAACCCTTGCATGCATGGCGGTAAGTGCCAAGACTACGGTTCCGGTTTGAATTGTTCCTGCTCGAACGGTTTCACCGGCATCGGCTGCCAATACGAATACGACGCTTGCCAATCGCACGACTGTAAAAACGGAGCCACCTGCACCAACCACGGCAGCGGATTCCAATGCATCTGTCCTCCGGGTTACACGGGCACCTTCTGCAACGAAGACATAGTCGACTGTAAAGAGAATTCTTGTCCGCCGAGCGCCACTTGTATCGATTTGACAGGGAAATTCTATTGCCAGTGTCCATTCAATTTAACCGGAGAGGATTGTCGGAAAAGTTAGTAAAATCCCCAACCTCACTAGAAGCTCTTATATGAAAAAGATGATTTTGAAATTTTGCAGCGATTTCCGTGGACTACGATTTATACTTCAGTGATTCGTCTAGGAGTTCGGCCGCTCAAATCATCCCATTTTACACGGGATCTCCGACTAGCTTGACGATAGCGATGTGGGTGCAATTCACGGAAAAGGACGAAAATGGGATATTCTTCACTTTATATGCAGTTTCGTAAGTGAAAATAATCTACAAATCGTTTCAATATTAATGATTTCCTTCTTGTGTAAGCTATTATTTCTTCCATGCTTTATATCTTACCGGACACAAATATTAAAATAACATTACTGCCACAAATGCATATACAACATATTTTTTTTTTACTTATCAAAAAATAAAGAACACACTTTACATAAACCTTATAATTTAAAAATAACACAAATTTAAAGAGAAAAATTTTAAAAATAAGTTTTAAAATCTTAATTTATTTATTCAAAAAGTAACTCGATTCTCATTTCATCATTAATTATAATTAATTTATTTTATTATATACATAAATAATTTGACTCATTTTTTGGATTTTATTCCAACTAATTTTCGCTACACCAAGGAATTTTCAGGAAATAATCTGAAGTAATTTTTAATAAATTTTCTGATGTTTTTTTTCATTTTTTTTTTTTTCTGTTTTATTTAAACATTTATCAGAAATAAGAATGTTTCAAAAATCATTCAAATCCATGAAAATATCAACAATGTTATTTTCGCTTTGAATTAAAATATAATATGTGATAATATGAATATAATGAAAAAAAGAACAATTAATTTATACGACAATTTTTGTTTCACCAATTTTTGGTAAACAAAAAAAAAATAATAAGAATAAAAATATAATAAATAATTTTTATATAATCCATGGTGGTAAAATAATTTTTAATAAGTTTACTAATTTTTCTAATATTTTTTTTCTGTTTCATTTAGATATTTATCACAAAAAAATAAATAAAACTATTTTAAAAATTATTTGAATCCATAAAGAAAACATCAGCAATGTTCTTTTGACTTTGAATTAAAATGCTTTAAATAATAATAAAAATGAAAAAAAAAAAAATATTCCATTTATAAAACATCTTACAGATTTTATTTCATTAATTTTCCCTACACCAAGAAATTAAATAATCTAAAATAAACTTTAATAAATTTTCCTTTTGTTCTCATATTTTTTGTTCCTTTTCATTTAGACTATCATCAAAAACAAGAAATATTTTTAAATATCTTAAAAATCATTCAAATCCGTTGAAAAAACTGTTAGGCATGTTCTTAAAGCTTTGAATTAAAATATTTTATTTAATAAAAAAATATTTACAGAACAATTTTTGGAATTTATTTCACCAATTTGCACTGCCCCAAGAAATTTGAAAAAAATAATATAAAATAAATTTCTTGTATTTCTTTTGTTTCATTTAAACACTCATAAAAAAAAAATATTTTTAAATATATTAAAAATCATTCAAATGCATTGAAAAGAACTGTGAGGTATATTCTTAAGGCTACGAAATAAAATATTTTATTTAATAATAAAAATATAAAAAAGAACATGTTCCATTAATAGAACAATTTTTGGAATTTATTTCACCAATTTTGACTGCCCCAAGAAATTTTAAAAAATAATTTAAAATAAATTTTCTAATGTTTTTCTTGTATTTCTTTTGTTTCATTTAAACACTCATAAAAAAATATTTAAATCAATAAAGAGACAACGTTGATCTGCCTTTGAATTAAAATATTAAAATAATAAGATTAATTCATTAAATTAATAACTGTCATGCATAACAAATTTTCCTGATTTTATTTCTCTCTTTCATTTATCAATTTTGCAAAAAAAAAATAATATTAAGGACAAAAAAAAAATTCGTTTCACGTAAAAATTCTATGAAAAATAATACCCTTTATGTACGACAAATTCTTTAATTACTGTTGAAATATCGTAATCGTTGCATCGATATTACTTAGCAAGATTTAGCAATTTTTAACTAATTATTGCTCTCCAATACTCCTTGTTAGATCCAAACATGTCGCAAACGATAGACGAGTTCTCATCCAGGCTCATTCAAACGGAGTTCAAGTTTCACTCTTCCCGGACATACAAGACGTCTACTTGAGCTTCCACGACTACACAGACATCAACGACGCCCAATGGCACCACATAGCGATAATCTGGGACGGCGAAAACGGTGGGGAGCTAAAATTGATCACCGAAGGTCTGATAGCGAGCAAAATCGAGGGCTACGGCGCTGGAAGACGATTAGCAGAATAGTAAAAAAAACGATTTACTTCGATTTTTAAACAACGAAATAACAATTTCTCTCTCCCATTTTAGCGGTTGGGTAACGCTAGGCAAACCCAGATCCGGTAATCCGAAAGCGTACACGGAATCCGGATTCCAAGGTCACCTCACGAAAGTCCAGATCTGGAGCAGGGCTCTGGACGTGATCAGCGAAGTGCAGAAACAAGTCAGGGATTGTCGAACCGAGCCGGTGCTTTATAGGGGATTGGTTTTGACGTGGGCCGGATATGAGGATACGGCCGGAGGTGTTGAGAGGATAGTGCCGTCCTTCTGTGGACAGCGGAAGTGTCCATCGGGGTATGCTGGAACGAAATGTCAAGATTTGGAAGTGGATAAGGTATGCTTTTTTGTGTTTTAGGGAATAATTGCGGTATACGTTAGTGGATTTAAATTATTATTAAAAAAAAAGAACATAGAACAACAAGAAACAATGATTTTTGAAGTTCAGTAAATGTATATTTTTAATTCAAACAAAAGGTGATAGTGCCCTAACAGCCAGAAATATTAAATAGATATTTTTAAAAATATATTTTATAAATATTTTTCGTGAGAGGTTTTTGAATATATTTTTCATATTTTTTTCTAAATATAGATAAAATATTCAATTAAAATATTTATTCCATATTTTAAAATTAATGTAAGCGCTATATTTTTTTCAAAATTTTTATATGAAAATTGAGATTTTTTATGCAATCTTATTTAATTTGTCAAAATGAACTAAAATTGCTCTTGGTTATTCAGAATGTATAACGAAAAGTTGAAACATACATAGAGTTGTCTAAAAGGCAAGAACTTGTTTTTGCACACTCACCATACAAGTTAATAATCGATAATTCTGGCATCTTTTAAGGCATACTGAAGGTTTATCAAATTAATCACTATTTTTTAATTGAAGTGTTCTAAATAAAAAACAAACGTATTTATTGTCATTTTATTTTGAATAGCAATAAAAATGAAAATAGTCATTTTTAAGTCTAGCCTTGGCTGGTGCCAGGTACAACCCTACGGCTTTTTTCATATCTTCGGTAGTGGCGATCTCATGGCGTTTCCTTGTGGCCTCTAAAACAATGGCAATTGTATTAGGTCATACCATGAATAAAACATCCTACAACATTATCAACAGCTACTAATACATTTGGAGCATTTACAATAATTGCAGTGGTAGCTATATTCTAATACTTACGATACTTATTTTTACTTTATTTCATAATATTTGAGAACATTCTACGTACAAACAATAAAACAACAGAACGTATTCTAACCTCTATTTGAGGTTATGACGCTTATCTACCGAGATGAATCTCTTTTTGAAGCAAATCAACTAGCAATTTATCTGGTAGATACAGTATATATATGATGCATAAAATTCCTACAATTATATTATTAAAACGATATCTGTACATAGCGATATTTGAGCATTCAATTATCTTATAAAATGCCATTACATGTTCAAAGGCTTTGCTACTCGGTAGTCACACAAAACTAAAACATACCCGGAACAATTAATTACACAGTTAACCCTAATCTGCCCTAATCGTATACTATTATAAACTATAACATGTAACGGACAAACGAATGAAAACGTTGATGACACGCAACGTGCGCGTATGCATTCTATGTACCTAATCATAGACGTATAAACAATACTAATCATATACACCGGCAACGTATGAATAGAGGTGTTGTGTTGACGTTCGCAACTTACAAATATTACAAATAATATATACAAAACGCAGATATATTAATAGAAAAGTTACAGCGCTCAACTTAGATACTAATTAATCATATTAAGATATATATTATCTATTTAATCTTTAAACTATCATTTAAATGGGTACATACCTACTTAATATGTATGCATATTTTTACCATTTATATTATCGTCCTACGCACCAATGTACAAAGCAAAAATTCAACTCTTTTTTTTTATATGAAAAAAATATTTACAGAAATACAAAGCAAAAATATTCTTGCAGAGTTATGAAAAATATATTGAGAAAAACATTTGCAATAAATATTTATTAATGCTACATAACCATATATATTTTTAAAGGTTTTCCTAATATATTTTCTATAATATATTTTATGCATATTATATTAATATAACTAATATTCAAGAAAGATTAAATATTTATAAAATATGAAATAAATATAGTTAGTCACTGGGGTGTATTATACTTTTTATTTGTGGACTATTACTAAAAGTTGTTGGATTAGCAGCAGGGTTTTTAAAAACCACACTAAGAACAGGCTTTATCTATTCCATTAAATAATATAAAATACGATTTGTTTAACATGATCTTTTTGATCATCAAACTTTGTACTAGCTGACCTGACTGTAGATATTATTTATTATTTTTTTTTATTAATTGTTTTTAATAATTTAATTTTAATTAATAATTTAAACAGGTTTTTTAACAACCCCAATGTTAAGCTTTCCTCATTTTCATTAATAGATACCACCAAAAGTCGAGTATTGCCCAGGAGATTTATGGGTAATAGCCAAGAACGGGTCAGCTATAGTATCTTGGGACGAACCTCATTTCAGCGACAACGTAAAAGTGGTAAAAATCCAAGAGAGCAACGGTCACCGCCCGGGACAAACTCTCCTGTGGGGCATTTATCAAATCGCTTACGTGGCATACGATGCAGCAGGAAATGTGGCCACCTGCACGTTTAAAATATCAGTTCTGTGTACGTCAAAACAATATTTTCTTCGGTTTAGTATCGAACCAAAACTACTTGCACAATAATTAAAATAATATCTTAACAACTTCATTTCTGATTCCAGCCGAATTTTGTCCCGAATTACCAGACCCCATAGGTGGCGCTCAAACTTGCAAAGACTGGGGCGCTGGGGGCCAATTCAAAGTCTGCGAGATCTCCTGCAATCCCGGATTGAGATTCTCACAAGAGAGTGCCCAAATTCTACACCTGTGGCGCTGAGGGATTCTGGAGACCCACACAAAACCCCAGCCTTCCGATGGTTTATCCAGCGTGTTCAGGTTTGGCAATCGATGAGATAGATTTGGAGGATTTTTAGGAGGACAACTTTATTTAATCCTTGCAGTTTCCAAGTCCGCTCAGAGAGTCTTCAGGATAGCGATGCTATTCCCAACTTCGGTGCTCTGCAACGAAGCCGGGCAGGGCGTGTTGAGGCAGAAGGTCAGGAATGCCGTCAACGCCTTGAATAGAGACTGGAACTTCTGTTCGTTCTCGGTAGAGGGCACTAGGGAGTGCGAACAGTTGAACATCGACGTAAAATGCGAACACAGGGCGAATAGAATTGCCAGACAAACACAAGAAGAAGACGAGCGCGAGATTTATACGATAGATGTCGCTTTGCCCATCAAAGAGTAAGTTTAAATCTTGAATAAAAAGTAAACGCATTTATTTATCAATTTTGAGACTTTATATAGTAAGTAATTCGAGTAATACTTAATTAGAATAGTTAATAGTTTTTTTGTGTGTGTGTGGAATGCTGCTATTCGCATGTTTTGTTAGTTTTTACGTTCATTACATTACATTGTTTTTTATGTTTATTTGTGCTATGTGTTATCTAGGCTTTTGTGTATTCTGTCATGATACCTTTGTCCTCGTATAAGTCATTGTTTTATTGAATGATGTCAGCAAGTAATCGTAAACCGTTCCAAAAGAGTAATAATTTATATTTGACGAGATTAAAGTCACTTAATTAAAATGCTATGTTAAATTATATGACAGATTTCATATAAGAAGTTTGAAATAATATTCACTCTCTGGCATTGCTGAAAGAAATATTTATTGAATAATTAATTTAAAAAAACGATTCTGTCCGTCCTATTCCAATTTTTTCCAGGTGAAAAAGAAAATAATTTAATCACTTAAAAAAAATAGAAAAATGTAATTTAATAAAAATAAAAAAAAAATCGTCCCTCCTAAACACTTATTCCAAAAAAAAAAATTAATCTTTAAAAAACTTTCTCCCTCACCTAAATCTCCTGGTATTGTAAAAAAAGTGGATAGTTTAAAAATATAACTAAAAAAGTTTAATTCCTGTCTCCATTCCAACTTTTCAAAATCAATCTTTCAAAAAAAAATATTTAATCGTTTCAAAAAATTAAAAAAAAAATTAATTCATTTATTAAAATAAATAATCTTTAAAAAAATTAAAAAAAAATCTCCAGCTCCAGTTGCAAAAAAAAGAATATTTATTTATTAATCAATCCTCTTAGTGTTACAAAAAAAAATAATTCGATCATTTAAAAAGAAATTAGCAGCGTCTGGTCTAAAAAAAATAATTTTTCCAAGAAATTCTAACTCCTGATATTGTAAACAAATATTTTACTTCAAAATAATTCTATTCTTTCTCACCGTTGTTGCTAAAAAAAGTGAATTATTAAAAAAAAAGACAATAAAAAATAATAACTATCCTTGTCTCCATTCTAACTTTTCTCGGTGTTGTAAAAAAATTATTTAATAATTTCAAATATTAATAAAAAAAAATAATCTAGTTATTAAAAGAAATAAAATATTTTTCTTGGTGTTGCAAAAGAATATTTAATCTTTTCAAAGATTAAAGAAGATATTGAATATATTTAATATTAAACACAAAAATTTTTGAAAAATAATCTCCCATCCCTATTTCAACTTTTATGGCATAGAACTTATTTAATCGTCCCAAATTAAAAGAAAAAATAATTTAATTATTAAACGAAATAATTTAAAAAATTCCCCCCTTTGCAAAAGAAAATTAATATTAATGTTTCAAAAAAAAAATCGGTCATTTAAGAAAAACCGTCTTTTATTAGAAAAAAATATGTTTATTTAAAAAGAAATCTCCTTACACACTAATTCTGCTAAAAAATTAAGTATTTAAAAAAATATCTTAAAAGATTAATAGATCCCTATCTCTATTTTGTCTTCCGTATTGCAAAAAAAACATAATTTACTGAGTTAAAATAAGTAGAACTTGTTCACCCTTTTTGTACTTCTTTTCTGGTATTGGAAAAAGAATCATTTTAAAAAATATTCATCCAGACCTTTTTGTTATTGCAAAAAAAAAATACTCACTACGTAAAATTTTGTTTTATCTCTCTAGTATAATGTATTAATTAAAAAAAAAAACAATTATTTTGTAAATTTCTAATTCATCCCTCTAAACCAACTATTTGCTTCCTTTCCAATTCTTACTGCGTTTATGCGTGCATTTCGCTGCATGACGCTAATATCAATACAACAAAAAAATGAAATTTGTGTGTTGTATGACACTATTTGCTACCTAACACCCTCTTTTGGATCAAATCTGACATCATTTAAAAAACAATTTAATACGGTTTAGTTTCAACAAAATTAGCAACTGATAAATTTCGATCCCGTTGGAATTTACAGTTACTAATTTCTCTTACCAGACACTCTCTATATTTACATAATAGATTAAAACAGTAGTTTTTTCGATTAAATATACTTCAGCATGTCGATAGAAATCCCTAAAACTACGAGACGTGTTCAGGGATTTCCCTAGAGTCTAGCGATTTTTTTATTATTTATTCGAATTTTGTGTCATGCCTTCCTTATACGATGTGTTTTTGTGTAATGTGTGTAGACGTAGCACCCCAGCATGTTTTCTTTTTTTCCTTGTAATTTTGTAGAAGTCGCCGTCAAGGACGCCAACATTCTGGTGACACGTACGACATTGTGATTTCCTTCCCGGCTGTCAAGTAAGCACTATTAGCCTCTTGTATCATCTTTCCGCCTTTTTCTTGTGTTTTCACGTTTTCATGCATGCTTCGTACTTTGTTTTATTGCACGCGTATCCTTCACCAATTAAATTTCTCATCACGCAACGCTTGATGACAAGCCCTGCCTGCATCATCGAGACGCTACTTGCTATAATAGTTTGATTTCGTTCAAAGCGATCCAGTGGTGAACTCGAACACGAATGACAGATCCAACGTTCAAGATTTACTGGAGAAATTGATCTTGGAAGAGGATCAGTTTGACGTCCACGATATTCTGCCAAATACCGTTCCTGATCCGTCTTCATTACTGTTGGAATCCGACTATGCTTGTCGTATTGGTGAAGTGGTCATGGCTCCGGATTGTGGTACGTTCCATCAATTGACTGTTATATCCTAGTGGTTCATTTATCATGCCTCCCTCTCCCAAACTAGGAAGCAGATCAGTTCTATGAAAAAAGTTTCAAATAAAGGTTTTAATAACAAGAAGAGACTCATCTAATGGTTACACAGTCATGGGATGGGCTTGAAGGTCATATGAAAGACAAATTGTTGTTGTCTTTTAACACTTTAACTGTCATGTGTATATCTCACAATACACAATTGCCCTACAATTCCATCAAGAAAATTTCGCTTAGCAATTAAAGTGTTATACTGGGCCCTGATATTTTTCTATCAAATTCTGACAAAGGGTTTAATTCTTAGTAAAAAAAGCACTAAGGCTTATATGACCTGAAATGAACATTAAAAGAAATATTTCAGAAAAACTAATATATTTATCATCTGGCCTTACTCAAAAATTTGGAAGCAACCACTTTTATGAAAGAAAGAAAGTTTCAAATAAATGTTTTAACACAAGCAACAATCCATAAAACATAAAAAATCCACACTCATATTTCTAAGAGAGCGCTTGAAGGTCATACGAAGGTCAAATTGTCTTCCTTTAAAACGGAGCATGGAATTTGTTTAACAAATTGTTAAAAAGGATTTAATTCTGAGCATAAAAATACTACAACTCACATAGCCTAAAATTAACATTATTCATATTCAAGAAATCTTAAAAAGAGAGTTTGCATTTAAGAAATGGATATAACTAGAAAATAAACTAAATAATCTTCCCATGCAGACATGTCTGACCACTCTATTAATTAAATTACGAAAGTTACAGGATATTTAAGCGCTCTTCTAGAAATACATATAGTATTGAGTCGTTTTATGGATTCTTTCTTGTGTTAAAAACATTACTTGAAACTTTCTTCATAAAATGGCTATTTTTTCAATTTTTTTGAGAAGACCATGATAAGATAGACCAGTTTCAGTTTTTCTTAAATATCTTGCTTAATGTTCATTTTAGATCATATAAGTTTTAGAACTTCCCTTTTCAGAATTCTACTCTTTTTTCGGAATATATTAAAAAAATACCATGTTTTAATTTAAAAAAGAAAGCAACTTGATCTCCATATGACCTTCAAGTGCTCTTCTAAGGTTATGTAACCATTAGGTGGGCCTTCAAACTCCTTTTATTATAAATCTGATTGCTACCAAGTTTTGGCAAGAGACCACGATAATTTAATTGTAAATAATGATTTAATTATTGTTTACATTAACAGTACCATGCGCCTTGGGAACCTTCTACGAGAAAGAAACCAAGACTTGCAAACCTTGCCCGTTAGGAACTTACCAGAGCGAATCTGGACAGATCCAATGCTTAACCTGTCCGATAATAGCAGGGAGACAAGGTGTCACCATAGGACCGGGCGCTAGAAGCGCGGCAGATTGTAAAGGTGAGAACGACGTTTTGTCGACTCAATCTCAACATCTTCAGGGGTGAATTTATAAAAATTGCAGAACGTTGTCCCGCCGGTAAATACTACGACCACGAGGCTGGATTGTGCAGGAGCTGCGGTTACGGATTCTATCAGCCGCAAGAGGGCCAGTTCTCCTGTCAAATCTGTGGACTTGGGAAGACTACCAGGACCAACGAAGCGACCTCGGTGAAGGAGTGCAGAGACGAATGCGGTAGTGGAATGCAATTGGCGGTGGATGGAAAGTGCGAACCTTGTCCGAGAGGAACTTATAGGACGCAAGGAGTTCAGGCCTCTTGCTTATCTTGTCCGTTGGGTAGGACTACACCTAAGAGTGGATCTATCACTATAGAAGAGTGTTCTCTGCCTGTATGCACACCTGGTATGTATTTTTTTTTCCATTAATTCGTGATTAAATTATTAGAAATGATATTTTCTGCCAGATTAAGAACATTATTTATTTTTTCTTGGTTTGGATGAATTTATTGAAAGTTAAAGAGGTGTCTCATGAACTTTACTAATTGTAAGTGGGGGCGTTTTAACTCGTTCCAACAGTTTTAGGAGGTTCTCTTGAGGAAAAATCATTTTCAAATTAATTAGTTTCCGGAAATTTAGATCATTAGAGCGATTTTAATCAAATTGATAACTAAAACATTTTTGATATAAGTTTACAAATCGTAGGTAGATTCATATATTTAATGAAAAATTATTTGACTAATTTTTTATTGGTTATTCAATGTTTCGATGATTAGTGAAGTTATCAAAGATGATTTTGATAAATTATAGAATAAAACACTTTATTCTATATAAAATTCGTTTGTTGTTCGTTGTATTTTCTTTTAATTTTTATTCACCTAAAAGTTAAAACCATAGCACCACAGTTCATTTTTTTTGTAATAATAAAAGTATTGGCTAGTGAAATTATTGTTATCACTAAATTTGTCATAATGGGAACGATTAGCGAGATAAATTTAATAAATAATTTATCAGTTTTATACAAGTAATCCGTGTGTTTAAAATTGACAAGAAAATAAGATTTATTTAAATATCTCCTATTATATGAAGTGATAAACTGAGAAATTGTATTGTTGCAGCATTTCAGACAATTCAAAACACCCGGTGTGTTCTTGAACGTACTCCCTAGAGTTGCCATCGGTCCTCGTTTTGCGAGGATTATCCTCGTTTTGATATTTTGTCCTCTTGTCCTTTTTTTGACAACAGAAATACTCGCAAACGCTCATTTAGGGATAAATTGTGTCAAATATAAGATCATTAGATTATGTACGAAACGAAATGAATGTTGGGATCTAAAAAAAAAAAAACATCCCCTTACTGAATGAATTATCATTCAATTATTACAATCATTCGATTATCCTGGATAATTATTATTTTTCTGGATCTACTTTCATTTCAATGTATGGATTTATATCTGTCAAAGTGACAGAACTGCACTTTAGTTTTACATTTCGTGGTTGTTTTGGAAAAGTAGAATGGAATTATATAATCTCAAAGTAAACCTCAAGTTGTATGGTGTTAACATCAACGAAGAGGACTTGAGTAATAGAAAAGGAAAGATAAATTTGACGTATATCAGTTCATGTGTTATACTTCTGGCCAAAACCATAATAATTGGAATTGAGGCTAAAGGAAGAGCACCTTTAAGGTGATTTAGTCTTTTTGGCATATATGTTCACAATATGAATGTACTGGAGTGATGCCAATAAATTGATATGATTATGATTAATCCTAGTACTCACCAATCGATACCAGCGGAGACACCTTGGATTGCTTATATTAGTACGTCTTAATTGTATGAACTTTTAATTTATAAATTAAACATCTCGTAACTTCAAAACTAACCCCTTACATTTACATATTTATATGACCTTTTATGATCAAAATGACTTTAGGAATTAGTGTTGAGATGAACGTAGTTTCATTCGCTTGCGTAGTTATGAGTGAATATTCCACTGCGCAGCCAGAGAATGAATAAAGCAAATGCTCAAGGTTGCTTTCACGACGTGAGCGAAGACATTTCGTGAATGGCAAAAGCTGCTTGCTTTTTGCCTTTGTTTTTGAAAATATACCTTAAAAGTACACGCAATTTATCTTTTAATAAAAAAACACTGTGTCTCATGACCGCTATCACTTTATTTGGTTCGTCTCCGATTTCTCTTTTGTGCCTCCTTTTATCCATATTTTCTATCCTATTAATATTAAATATTAAATCTGTTTTTTCTCTCAAAATATAAATTCCTTTTCATTCTCCATTCCCATTGGTCTCTTTCTGAGCGGAAGCTTATTCCCAACGAAAAATCGTGTTAATTCCTAATCCTATTTTGTAAAAGAAAAACTAAACACAAACCCGATCTTAATTTTCAGGCACTTTCCTCAACGGTACTCTGAACAGCTGCGAACCCTGTGAGAAGGGCACCTACCAACCCGAGAGCCAACAGACCACTTGCATACGTTGCGACGAGAACACCAGCACTCGAGGAACGGCAGCCGTTAGTACTCTTTTTCCACACCTCGACAATTGACAATTTTTTTGTTTTTCCCTAAACATTACAGACCAGCAAAGCGGAATGCGTCAACCCGTGCAACACGATCGGTTCCAAGATGCACTGCGACCCCAACGCCTACTGCCTACTCGTCCAAGAGACGAACGACTTTAAGTGCGAATGCAAGCCGGGTTTCAATGGCACCGGAAAAGTCTGCGTGGGTAAGTAAAGTAATTAATATTCACCGCCTGGACTTCGATTGAATGGAAAAAAAAATCCCATATAGATGTCTGCGAGGGTTACTGCGAAAATGAAGGGAATTGCGTCAAGGATGTGCGAGGTGCGCCCTCTTGTAGGTGTATCGGCAGTTTTACCGGGAAACATTGCGCGGAGAAGTCCGAGTTCGCTTATATCGCTGGAGGCATCGCAGCATCCGTGATACTGATCATTTTCATCGTCTTGCTCATATGGATGATATGTGCTAGGTAAGCCAAGTAACGATATAATAATTTATCCATCAAATTTATGGATGCTGTAGATAAACGTCATTACGCCATTTCACAAAAATTAGAAAAAGTCAAAAAATCATGTAGAATAATCCTCTTTTAGTTACCATATTTCTTTAGTGTTTTCTCCCCTGTTAAATAGGTATTGAAACAAACGATGAGTTAAAGTTTTTTCTTTTGACAATAATATAAATACCTTTTTTTTCTAATTCGATGTTACAATGAACCCACTTGGCAAAATAACATGACTATAACGTCGTCTAAATGTTATCTTGTAACGCGAAATGTTACAAAAATATATACAATGTACCACATGCAGTAACATTTTTACGACTGTTTAATGTCCGCCTAAGCGATGTTACGAAACAATATTTCCCAGTAATGTTAATACGAGGTCTTCGAGTAACATTACTTTAACATGACGATTAATATTGAAGTATAGCTCTTCCGTAACATTTCTCATATGTTAAAGAGAAATATTGATGCAGTGTGGCAATTAGATGTTTCTATAAATATATCTACGCTAATGTTTCTATTAGGATCTTTTATTTACTGCAAAAATTCTTGCTGCATTATACAAGAAACATGCTGTTGAGGTTTATCGAGAGGTTATATTAATTAATATAAAACGGAATCTCAATCAGTCTCATTGAAATTCAATGTTAATATTATAATTTCATGTTACACTCGATAGATCGGGCCCCTCTGTTTATACGAATTTATCTTCACTTACTAAAATTACAATATTAACATTAAACATTATTGCTAGAAAAATATAATGGATAAGACATTTTTATAATATAACATTATATTTACCTCTATATCTGATACACCCTGTATAATAAAATGAGTTAACAGATCTTACGTATCCTTCGAAATGTTCTATTTTACTGATTTACCATTTTATAACTAACATTACCCTCTCTCAGAGCTAATCGCAGGAAAGAACCGAAGAAACTCTTGACTCCCGCCACGGATCAGAACGGTTCCCAAGTCAATTTCTACTACGGAGCACCCCCGTACGCCGAAAGCATAGCGCCGAGCCATCATTCGACATACGCCCACTATTACGATGACGAAGAAGACGGCTGGGAGATGCCTAACTTCTATAACGAAACGTACATGAAGGAAAGTCTGCACAACGGCATGAACGGGAAGATGAATAGCTTGGCGCGTTCGAACGCCAGCATACACGGCACAAAGATGATCTGTACGATAGGTTGAAGAGGCACACGCGTGATCCGGGAAGAAAGGTAAAAATAAAAATCTTTAGTTAATAACAGTGTTGGGTTGAACGAAATTTCATTCGATTGTATGAAACTTCGTGAATATTACAGTACGAAGTTAGGTAATGAATGAAACGAATTCTCAAGGTCGTCTTCACAATAGATAACGAATGGAGTAATGGATAGTTTTATAATGTTTTTTTCGACCACGTTTCGACATTAACATTGGTTTTCTTCAGGTTATTATACAGTACGTTCGATCGTCATAGGGTCAGTCGATGTTATGCGAACATATATGTCGATGTTATGCATCGACATATATGGTTATGTTAGGTCTGTGGCAAACGACACGCGTAATGATATTTCTTGAAGTTTATTAGTTAGGCAATAATATTCTATTCTGCGACAAAATGTTAGTGGATTTATGACTTAATTGAGAGGCAAAATTTAACATGTTAAATTGAGAAAATTGCCTATTGCTATTAAATGGAAATAATCGTATGCAAGTATTAAACTACTACCGCAGTAATTCAATGTATAATGGCTATTTTTGTGGAAATGAAAACAATTCTAAAAATAAATAAATATATCCACATAGATAAGAGAATAAAGATAAATACATTTTTTTAAAATGAAATCACTTCTAAACATAGCATTAAGCGATTAAAGGAAATAATATATTTCTTTCAAAATAAAAACACTTCAAAGTTAATACCATTAACTGTAATATTAACAAACAAAAATATAATTTAACCTTAGGCTTAAACTTATTTATTTTCGAGATATCTTTGATTTTCTAAAATTATTACATTGTACATGAGAAGGACAGTTGTAATTTGATTACCATTAGTGAACCAAATTTTGCAATATCTTTTTAGCACAGATTTTACTTACACTTTCAGATATGTCTATACTTCAAATTTAAACGTAGAAAAATACATACAAATGTCGCTATTGACAGACATCAATGTTTCGCCTTTTCAAGGCTCGTCAAGTGCTTACTCCAAATAATATTACGAATTTGTGTTCTAATCAGAACATACATATTTGTAGATATTATATTGGAAAATTAGCAAAATATCTTTAAAAAAAGATAATGAGTTCGTAACATCTCACACTCACTCAGTATTAATTAATAATTACATCTAGTAGCGATATATACGCCTTGTGCGGTACATACAAATGTCGCAAAATTGGCACTGACGAGCCTTGAAAAGGCGAAACATTGATGTCTGTCAATAGCGACATTTGTATGTATTTTTCTACGTTTAATCCATTTATTAGCGCATAACGCAAAATTTAGTGCTTACTCCAAATAATATTACGAATTTGTGTTCTAATCAGAACATATTTGTAGATATTATATTAGAAAATTAGCAAAATATCTTTAAAAAAAATAATGAGTTTGTAACATCTCACACTCATTCAGTATTAACTTCAAATTTAATATACTGGGTGTTCATCACTGAAATGAAAAGTCAAGACAACTTCAATTGGGCATATCTCAAATTTTATTATTTAGCAGTAACAGAACATGCTGTATATGTTTACATCATTGAATTCCTATTAATAAATGCTTTGATTTTTATTAATAATATTCTATGTCTATATCTTCTACTTTTCGAGTTTCTATTGATTTTTGTGACGATTGTTAGTGATATAATGTTTAGAAAATCAAAACTAGTTTAGAAATGAATTGGTTTAAGGATGAGGTATGTTGGACTTTAATTTAAACTAGTAATGGGGTACTGTTTTTAAGAAAATAAAATTGGAAGCTGTACTAAAATTACGAAACACCCTGTACAAAACCCGATAATTTCGCGTTATAGAAAAATCATAATCCTACTTGAAAAAAATATTAAGAAAAGCATTGCTTTTATACAGAAATTTACAAGAAAAACAATGTTGATAAAATTCTTTTCATTCAGAAAATGGAATATAAGATAAATCGATTTTTAACTACTTTTATTGGTATATTTTCCAAAAAAGATATCCCATGTTTTTTTTTCATTTAACCAAATCAATATCTTATATATTCTTCGAGATACCAATAATGTTCGCATGATAAAGTATATCTGCCGTGAAATGCTTTAATATTCCTCCTTACAAAATCCTTTAAACTAAAAAGACGCAATAAACGAATCTATTTCAACTTTTCTGTGCTAACAAATACGAATTATAATCAATTTTCAATTTTGTTTACATTTATCACGTGATAACTATAAACCTAGACAATATTTTCAAATTTTTATTACACAGTCTTAAGCGACACACCTCTCTTGAAATGTATACCAAATTTCATGAATCTAGATCAATAAATAAAAAAGTTATAGACGATTTAGTCGATCGATGCACCGTACATCGGTCGATGGAAGGCTGCGGTGGGAGGCGGGGAGGAAAGGGGGATCAACTTGGGGTGAACATTCGTTCTATGAACAGGACTCCGCTGTCCTATCTTTTCGCCAAATAAGACAGACGGAGTACGGACGATAGAGTGGGGATAAAATGGCTACGACCTTTTCTATCCTGGCGCGTCGCAATGTATTTTCCTATTGCGTTTGTCACACGTTGTACGGGAGACGTGAATTCCAAATAGCGCGGACAGATTTAAGACAGAGAAGGTGTCTCCTTGTCTGGCATACGCGCCTTACGGTCAGTTCGTTTACCGCAAGTAGATTGGGAACTAGCGGATCGATTTTCAAAATTCTTTCACTTCTATGAAACGCGTAGATTTTTATTTAATTGCTTAAATTAATTTTTTACATATATGGAATGAGAAATATTTTCTTTTTCCAGAATAATAATGACTGTGAATCTAATTGCATACTATTATAGTATTTTTTAATGGTGAAATGTATAGCGCTTAATTAGTAATTTCAATTGGAATTTTTTTATTTTCATTACAGTCGTCATCATTCAAGAAAAATTAAATGTCACGATATGAAATGACATTTATTTCTAACTTCCTTTTTTATTTGCGTCAGTTGAATCAGAACATATGATCAATCGTATAAGCGTCTTACGAATCTATTTTTTATACATTGTCAGTGATTGATTTGATTGGGAATACTGATAGTGCCCGTGTAGGTTGGTTTTCTGTATACACACTGTTTTTACGTTTCGTCCCTAATTTTTTTTAAGATATCTAGTAATAAAATGGCATTCTCTTTCACCGAGCTGTGATCACCATAGACAAGGATAAATACACTTATACATATAACAAATCTGTGCATTGCAAAATATTAGTTTAATATAGAAACTAGAAACATTTAGAGATATTCAATTAATTGAATCCTCACAATATTTTAATTATTTTAGATTTATATCTTATCTCATACTTTATTATGTTAGCTTAATAATAGTAGAGTTAAACTTTAAAATTCAGATTTCCAAAAAACCATCTTAAATAAATTTTATTGATGATTATGATTAAACAATATTATTTGTATGTTATTCAGTATTCCCTATCTTTATATTAATTTTAATAAAGTCTTACAGAAGATGAAAGAAGATGTTAATTCTCATAATATTTATATAAGCAATACCTAATAAGAAAGCGCATAGAATTTCTTTTTTAATGTTGATTTTAATTTTTTTGAAGGAGAGGGTCTTGGCTGTCATATTTTGACGACATATTACGATTCATTTCCTCAATTTAAACCATAGAATTTTTAATTAGGCGGCTTACACTTTCAAAACTAGTAGTTTTTTTTGCAAATTTTGTTACAAAAGAACAAGTTAATAATTTGCCTGACAGACTGACGATGACGATGTTTTACTACGAATTTCTGTTGTTCAAGGGAGAATATATCAATTATTACAAACAAAAATAATAATAATAGAACAACAATAAACAGCAATACAACTAAAAATAGTTGAAATATTTACTTATTCTTAATAGAAACGATTAAATAGCTTAAGGAAACATTAAGGCATAATGAATATAAAAAAAATCTTAATGCATCGAGATCCTGATTGCATTCTAATGCGGCTCTCATACAACTAACGAAGCGATGATCCGATTGCGCGCTCCAACATAGCTTACCACTAACATCGATATCACGTGCAACAAACAATCTGTATAATTTACAGTGTATCACTTAAATATTTGTACATGTCGCATTTGCCTACAACAAGTAATGAAAATACAAAACAGTAAACTTTTTTTTTAATTTTATATTATTATTTAGAATGCGATAACAAAATAAATATTTCAAATAGCTAAAATATGCTCTCTGACTACAATAATAATTAAAATCCAGTAGGCGACAATACAAAAGTATTCGTACGCTTCTTGCCGCGACAGGTAGAGACTCGCATAGATGTCCAACAATAGTCTCCTAATATCTAGCGGTCTGTGTACATTATTAGATGCTCCCGGTAATATATTTTTGAAGAGCAATTCATAACTGCCGTATAAAAAATGCCGAAAACAAAAGAGTTGACAATTAATGAAAAAGTTCAAATTGTAGCCTTGTTTAAAGAACTAAAAACTTTACGAGAAATTAGTAAGCTTGTCAAAAGACCACGTAATACTGTTCAGTATATTATTAACAAATTTAAACTTCAAAAAAACATCGAAAATGCTCATCGCCCAGGACGTCCATACTAACCGAACGCGAAGAACGAGCTATATGAAAGAAGTTCAAAAATTTCCTAGAACTAGCGCTCTAACGTCAGCTGTTCACGTCGCAGAGAGAAAATGCAAGACAATTAATTCTGAAACTATAAGAAGAGTACTTAGAAGAGCTGGCTATAACGGAAGAGTAGCCCGTAAGAAACCTTTCATCAGTGAGAATAATAGAATAAAACGTTTGAATTTTGCGAAGGAATATGTCAATAAACCTTCAGAATTTTGGAAAAGCATTATTTTTAGCGACGAGTCAAAATATAATATTTTTGCATCCGATGGACGGCATATGATATGGCGGAAGCCAAACACGGAACTTCAAGCACAAAATCTGATTCCTACCATAAAACATGGAGGAGGACACGTACTTGTATGGGGTTGTATGTCTTACAATGGGGTAGGAAATTTGCATTTTATTGACCATATTATGGATGCCAAAGTTTATCTAAAAATTTTGCAAGCTAATTTAATGGAAAGTGCTCGAAAATTGAATATAAAAAAAAGCTTTATATTTCAACAAGATAACGAACCTAAGCACACTACTAGGATCGTTAAGGAATGGTTCTTATATGAAGGTATTAGAACCCTTCCCACCCACCCCAAAGTCCAGACATTAACCCGATGGAAAATTGGTGGCATATTTTAAATGTACACATCAGAAAATATCATGTCCAAAATGTGCATGAGCTTAGAAAGCATTTGATAGAAGAATGGTCAAAAATTACGCAGAACGAAACGGCAAAATTGGTAATATCCATGCCCAAGCGCTTGCAAGCTGTTATAGATGCAAATGGAATGCATACTAAATATAAGAATCAAACCAACAAATATTTATTTTGTTTTTTTTTCTCGTGTACAAATATTTTTGTGAGTTCAAAATTCTGATTTTTTATTAAAATATTAATATTTATATTATCTTTCTTTGTTTTTATTAAAAATAATGCTTTTCTCTTTCGTATTAAAATAAACAGTCGCTTAGTTTTGAATTTCTATAGTTCCTTTTTTTCATTTCGGTTAAATGTGCTATGTACAAATACTTAAGTGATGCACTGTATATACAAAATTACCATAGAAAATTACCACAGCTTTATAAACTAATTAATACCCTGAAGAATACCAAAGTTAGGATAGAAACGTAGCTAAAATTAAACTTATTCAATTTTTTTTTAAGGTAGATGACGTTTGAATTGCAACTAAATTATTTTTTTTGTTTTCCTTCCAGATAAAAGTGATAGCGATAGCGAGGCGGGTCAATGACCTTGAAACGTCATATTCTGGTCAGTACGGCGTCAAATTTCAACGAAGAACAAACGACACTAAAGACATTTTAATTATTAATAATTATATATATACATATATGACAGCAAAATCCACGAAATCAGACACGAATTCGCCCTAATAAGCCTGATTTTACCGATTGATATCTTCGAAGCAAGATAACAGAGATTCTTTGTTTATAGTGTATTATTTTTTCTATAATATTTTTTTTTGTTTTATAGTCAATTATGTTACATACATTCCATAAAATAAATACATATGTATAAATGACGGTAAATATAAATTAATATATAATTATGTGTACGTGTAAGGAAAGCTATATAGGTTCTAATAGGAGAGACCTATTTATATTTTGTATTTATACTATAAATATAGCGTAAGTAAATAAGAATCGAATAGTAAGCGAGAATGTATGTAGGTACGAATGGAACACGTGCTTAAACGAAAGTGTATCTGTATCAATTTTATTTTGTGTATATGTGCGTCTTTTTGTAACTACGAATGACTGAAATAAAAATACTTTTATATTTATTCGCAATGTTTTTTTTTTTTTTTTATTCTTATTTACCTTTATCCTTCAGTAGCGGTCGTGACAAGTGGTGGGACCCAACTCCTCTCGTCTTATTGATTTTACAGAGTTTTGGATCAGTTCAGCTCAGCAGTCATTTATTACCTAGTTTATTGATAACTAAAATAACATCGATACAAGAAAAAACTTAATGTAGACATTTTTAGGAACAATTTTTAAATGAAAAATACATCACGAATATTTATCTACCTAAATATAAATACTAGCGTATTTCCTTCGGAATAGCATGTATTTAATCTTTGCTATTAAACGCTATTATGATGAATTTTTCAGGGATTAATATTTATTTACAGGAGATAAAGGAGATTGAAAATGAAAAAAAAAATATATCCAAAGCGTGTGACTGTTTTTTATCTTATCTATCCCTTTATCTAATCCAGAACTGATATGTGTAGTAGTACTGCAGTGTGCAAGTAGTCGAGGTAACGTTATATTTAGTAAGAAGCAATCAGTGTTGATCACCTTATTGTTGTCATAAAAGCAAATCAAACATCAACTATTGACTAACATGAAGAGTTCGGGCATTTACCTTTCTGTGATCTTCATAGATCTTCTGCTACTACAATCAGAAACTGTCGCACAAAAGTGTAAGTATTACAACTTTGTATGTAACTCTACAGGGTGGGGCACCTACATTATGACAGGGAACTGATTGTAAATGGAAAATAGTAAACAAAACACTCAAAAACAACAGAAATACAGAACTGTAAGGATCGATGGGAAAGATTAATGACAAGAAGGTTAAAAATTTTGTGATACATGTGCTTATCTATTCGCGTTTACATATTCTCGATCCAAAAATAACTGAGCTGATTAATAGCAAATGTCTAAACTAAGGTAAATACCTGCACAGTTAAATATAGTGGACAAAATAATGTTTTTAACGTTCTTGTTGTTACTTTTCTCTGCGTTTCTTTTCAATCGTTCTTATAAAGGTAGTATTTTTTATGAATACTTTATTTATTGTTAAAAAGTACCATACAGCAAAAAAAATTTTGAGGACCATTTTTGAGCTATACGGTCACCTATCTTACTTTCGCCTTCATTTGCAATGTTTTGATATATTCCAATATCTTTCTAAAGCTACAAAGTTCATTTACAATAATAACATTATATCTATACCAATCTAAATTGACATTTTTTACTAATGAAAAAACTAATTGCAATGAAAATATAAATGAAAGACATTACCAGGTAATAAAATAATAGTGGTGTAAGGACTTAGTACTCCATAGCTTCGTATATAAGGATGACATTCATAAAATTCAAATTCGAGTTCCGAATTCATTTGGTTAAATTATAATAAATAATATATGCGTTACTGAGGTTTTTAATTTTTATCTATAAGATTACAGTTTTATGTGAATCATTTCTGAGGTTAATCTTTTTTTAACATTAGCTTTTATATCGACTATTGGATTTTATAAAAATTAAGTTTGTTGCATGTTTTAAAAGAATAGTCAGACAGTCCATATATCAGCATTAACATCATATTTATGTCGCTTTAGGCGGTTTTATAAATTCTGGATACTTTGTCCCACGTATGCATTGTCACAATTCTGGCAATTAATTTTATCAACAGCATACCTGATTATTATTATTTTTTTTTTGAATTGAGTAAATAAATTTCAGTTTTGTAGAGTGTTCTTATTATATGTGACTATCTGGTTAATCTGGTCACCAAGTATGTTAAGCCTTTAAGTAAAGATATCTATATTTATCAGTTTTACTTTACCGGTGTAATTTGTATTGATATTTTCTCTTGTTGTTTCCTCCTTATTATTACAAAATAAAAGCTTATTAATCGAATATGTTGGATAATTATTATGAATTAATCTAGTGTTTAAGTTGTTTAAGTTTTTATCACGGAACCTGTCATCTGACAACGTCGAAACTTTCTTTTTTAACTTTTTTTATAATGTTAATTTTCTGTGTAAAGATCGATATGATTGGAAATTCAAGATTCTGTCAGAACTGGTAGATTTTACATGAGTCCAAAATAATTTTTTATTTTTTGTACAATTTGTAATGAGTTTGTATTAATGTTTCCTTTCCTAAAGCTAATCGTTTTTGAGATATTTGTAATTTATAATTTGCAATTTTTTATATTTTTAAAGTAAAAAAACTTTTCTTTTCAAATGGAACGTCATATTTGTCAGTGCAGCATATACCATGAAAATATGTCATAATATACAGGGTGTTCCACTTATATTTTCACAACTTTGGTATAGTTCATATTAAATTTTATTTTTCATTAAAACTGTTAATAACAAACAAACCGTGAATAAAATATTACGAAAAAGGCATGAAGAGAAGTCGCAATTCTACCAGATGAATTATTAAATACGTAAAGACACAGAGGCTTCTTTCGGATCAATAAAAAAGTGGATCTTTATTCCGTCAGCAAATAGCAAAACGCTCCATCTTCGAAACCCAGCCATGACGTAACACCATCCTTATTTTCCCTTCTAAATATATTGCTGTGTTTCGTAAGAGGAAAGCTACCAACCATATTGAAATGCAATCATTATTTTATGTACGCACCTGTTTGTAAGTCCAGTATAATTTGGATTAATTCGCACTAGTAGTCATGGAAGTTGAATATAATTTATCGTCTGACAACTGTACGATAGCCTGGTATCCTAGGTATCTATTTTAATTGAATGGGGAGTGACTCAATGTAATTCGTATAAAGAAAATGTATGAAAACACGTCACCTAATTTTTAGACAATACTTTTAATCCTTTCAGATACGATATGTGCCACCCCGACTAATCTCAACGCTTGCGAACAGATACGTCGTATAGACGATGTAGAATGCGTTTTACGAAAGAATCGGGTCGATTGCATCCTGGAGATCGAACGAAATGACACCACTCCAATATTTACGACGATCACCGGCGAAGAGGCGCTCTTAGCAAGCCCTCTGACAAAACAAGTAACCGTCATGGCTGAGTTCCGAAATTTTGACGGTAAGTTGCGCCATCTTGTGAGATACACGCGTATCACTTCTTAATAGCGCATTTTTTTTTAAATTCGTGTATTATAGATAAGAGAAATTTCGATTACTCCACTGTGGTGTTAGTTAAGAAAGATATCAGCGATATTAAATCATTAAAAGATGTTAAGTATTGCCATCCAGGCTTAGATAATATGGAAATTAGTCCGTACGTTTTAAAACGATTCGAAAAAAGGGTTTTATTGGAAAATGTCGACGATACGATGTGTTTTGATCGCAATAAAAGTCTAACGGAAAAATACGTTAAGGGGCTAAGCGAATTTTTCGGCCATTCTTGTCGTCCTGGATCCTGGACTGTCAATAAAACGTTGGACAACGAATTAAGTGAGTATACAATTTATTAGTAAAGAAATGACTTAGAAATTTATGTAATTTCCTTCAGAACGAAAGTATAGCAACTTAATTGAATTGTGCAGTAGGACAGCTTATCAAGAGAATCACAAACAACCCTTTTTGCAATCGTTAAACTGTCTGTTGAATGGCGATGGAGATATCGCCTTAACGACTATGAACACAGTAAATAAAAGTGATAGCACAACATACTCAACTATTTTAAATAATTTTACGTTACTCTGCGAAAACGGAGGCACTGTAAATTTAACAGAACAGTGCCTCTGGGGTAAAGAGCCGAATCCCTTACTAATAGGAAATGTGTAAGTTTTAATTTTCATTTAACGCTATATACGATACGATTATTACAATTCAATTTTAGCAATACAACGACTGATTTTCAAAGAGAAATACCCAATTTATTCGGTGATTCTCTCTTCGATAACACGCTGCAATTGGTTCGCGATAATTTCATACCGATGAACGTGGCGGAAAAGTATAAGTCGCCTTTAAAAGAGGTCGTGTTTCCGAATGACGCATTCTTGATACAAATTCTGCCGTCTACGCCATCATTGAAGACGTATTTAGAAGGTAATTAGTGATAGATTCTACAAAATGTTAACATGATTGGTTAATTTGAAATAATTTAAATTAGCAGAAACATTAATTTTGCTAAAGGATAACCTTCTGAACAGCGTATCGAATTGAAAACCCAAACGACTCATTTTAAAGCGACATGATGTTCAAACGATGTCAATTTTTGATTTTTAATATAAATGTCGTAGTCTGGTTGTAGTTATTTACTTTTAGCCATAGTTTGACAATATAAAATAAAATTTTATTTACATACTGTTACGTTTTTCTGTTCTTAAAACGTTGTCGGGGTTTTAGAAAAACACACAGGCGATATATTTAAATTCACTTACTCTATTAACACAATTACGGTAATTAAAATCTATTAAAAATGCTTATTAACTATATCACTTAACCACTAATGTCTTTATTTATGTAAACGATATTTATATTACATGTACTAGTTCAATCGCGACCGCACTATCGAACTCGTATCGATTGACTGCCTCCTAGCCAATCCGACGCGCTATTTATACCTGGCGCGAACGTCCAGATTGTTCGAGGCCCTTCTAGAACGTCCTCGAAGATTCTGGAGAATATTCTCGAATCTTCGACCCGGTGCTGCCCTCTGTCATTCGTCGTAGGTAGTTCTTCTTCCGCTATGCTAGCGCCATCTAGAAACGCCTATCGGAACCGCCAGTTTCAAAAGTTGGCGCTCGTTACACTGCTCCCTCCTTAGACCTGTTCCGTCCCGGATCAGGAACTATCACCTCCATGAAGATACGAACAGTTCTCTCCATTCCAACACGACGAGGTCCGGAAGAAATAGCACGCTACCGTCCGTCGCCTCCCTTCTGCTGACCGCGGGTTGTAACTGCATACTAGGAACTCTATTCCAGTATATCGGAAAATTTCTTCGAGCATGTTCCTTACGACCCTCCAGTCCAAGCCATCCAATCCACAGCCTATTTTTGGCACCCTGATCTTATTGATCCCCAGCTCCAACAGCTGCTCTCTTAAACTTATCAGGCTGTCCCACATCGTCCGGTAGGTTGGCTTGCCAACTGAGGCTTCTTTGTCACCAAGTAGAATAAAGGCGTTTCTTTCCTGACAAGTGCAGAGCCTTGCCCACCTCAGGGTTCTGGCTTCGGAGATCTTGGACACCACCAAATTTCTTCTGAATACGGTAGCTATCCCTTGCCCATTCTTAAATCTTGGGCAACACAATGTGCTAACGCGCACCCTTCAGGAGCCAAAAACAAATCCTCCTGAATCTCCGTTGTTACACATGACGCACTTTGCGGGCCATTCCCATACTTGTCCATAAACTCCTCATAGCTGAGTTCTTCTTCGGGGAGTCTACAAACTCGGACCATCTGCTCGTCCTCTTGATTGTCCCCAGATAAGGAGCTAGGCGATTAAAATGCACCACTCTTGCTTTACATTGGGCTTCTTTCTAATGCGATAGATGACTTCGTTAATTCGCTTTATCACTTCGTAAGGCCCGTCCCACGATCGTTGCAGCTTAGGTGAGAAGCCTCGACGTCGCTGAGGATTGAACAGCCAGACCAGGTTCTCCAGGCTGATATCGCCTTCATTCGCTCTGATGTCGTAGTGTTTCCTTCATGCGGTCGCTTGCTTCATGGATATTCGCCCTCACCCGATCGTGAATATCATCCATTCGCCTCCGCAAGTTCGAAACATAATCATCTCAACTACTTCTTCATTCGGTTTAAAGCCGAACTTAAGATCGCATGGTAAGCGCAGTTCTCGTCAAAAAGCACACTAGATGGACTTTGGCCAGTGGTTTCGTGACCGATGCTCTAATACGCCAGCAAGAATAGATGTAGTTGCTGGTCCCAATCTCGCTGGTGATCTGTGACTTTTGATAGATACTTGATAACTGTCCTTTATCGCGCTCGCACCATGCCATCTGATTTGCGGGTGCAGAGGCAGTTGTTCGGGTCTTGCGAGATAACCCATATATTTGCACCATCTTCTTGAAACACTGCTGATTCAAATTCGTCCTGGTCGGAGTGAAGTTCAAGCGGCACACCAAACCGACTGAAAAGTTCTTTAACTAAAGTCTCAGGCCACTGTAACAGCTTCCCTGATTTGGTAATGCGTAAGCTTCCACCCATTTGCTGAGTAGTCTACTGCAACCAAGATGTATTTATTTCAAATTCCGTCGTGGGAAATGGTCCGGCAACATCAATCGCAATCCTTTCAAAAGGACTGCCAACGTTGTATTGCCTCATAGGGGCCTCTTCTTTGGGAAGGTCATTGGCCAGCGGCGCAAGTTGTACATCTCCGGCACCAGTCTTTCACGTCATTCTTTGCAATTAACCCCAATAGAATCGCTCTCTGACCTTCTCTATAGTCTTCCGGACTCCACGATGTCTCTCCGATGTTCCATCATGAAGAAGTTTTAAAACTTCGGGAATTCTTGCTTTGGAACACAATCTGAAGTCTGCTATTGGGTCCCAGCTTCGTCTTCTAACACTCGTCTGAGAAGACCATTCTTCCATTACCAAAGAGCCCCACTGAGCCAATACGATTTTAGCTCTCGGCGAATATGGTGCTACCGTTTCCCAGTTAGGCCGCGCTTCTTGCATCTTCCACTCCATCACACGCTTCAAAACTTCGTCAGACTTCTGGTCGGCTCGGATTTGTTTCAGTCCATCTATGTCTATGACAGTAGTCCTCAAGCAGGTTGCTTCATTTTTGTCTTTCGGCACGACAGCAGTGCGTACAATCCTTGGAACGGGTCTCCTCGATAGTGCGTCAGCGTTTCGATGACTGGTTCAGGCGATGTTCGAATCAAATCATACTCTTCAAGACGCTTACCATCTGGCACTGCCTTCCGGATTCTGAACCGTAGACCACTCAATGCTGCATGTCGGTTTTTTAAAGTAATTCTGCCATAGAGTTTTTTTGAAGTGCTTATAGACTTACTTACGGCAACGCTCTCTCCTGGTCACACAATCGTTGCGTTCCGGTTTCGACAGCACTTTGCTGAAGTAACCGAGCACTTTTTCGTGGCCATCTTGAACTTGGGACAACACGCCTCCGATCCCACGTTGCTGGATCAGTATCCAAAATGATTTTCTTCGGCTGGGATAGCAAAGATGCCCAGTGGTCAGCTTCGTTTCAATCTTCAAGCTCCTGGAGTCTTCTCCAGACGTAGTCTCTGCTTTCAGTTAGTCTCGTGGAGGCTTGGCGATGTTAGAATCCAGGAACAAGTCGGTAATAAGTGGCATAGCCCAAGAAACTTTCTTATTCATGCTTGCCTTCGGAACGGCTAAGACTTGACCGCTTCTTCTTCCCTGGGATCAACGGACTCCCATCCTCTGATACTACGTGGCGAGGTAGTGCCTTGCTTCCGGAACAGGTCGCACTTTTGGGGTTAAGCTTCAAATTCTCTCCTTTCAATCGCTGAATACTTGCTCAAGTTCTTCAAATTGGTCCTCAAAAGATTTTCCTAAGACAATTATATCGTCGAGGTATACCAAGCAAGTTTCCCAGGATAGTCCTCTCAGTACGGTTTTCCATCAATCTTTCAAACGTCGCGGGAGCATTACATAACCAAATGGCATGCGTTAAATTGCCAATCCTGTCCCGATCGTAAACGCCGTTTCTCCTTATCCGTTGCCTCTGACTTCGACCTGCCAATAACTCTTCAGGTCATGGGTCGAAAATACTTACCCCCACCTAGGGTATCATACAGTGTCATCGATTCTGGGCAAGATGATAACTGTCCTCTTGGTTATTGTATTTATTTGTCGATATCCACGCAGAACCTAGTTTGCACCATCTTCTTCTTTACAGTACACTGTTAGAAGCCCATGGAACTGTTCGATGTTCAATTATTCCATCCTGCTCCATTATCCTGTTATAATTTGTTCTGCTTCGGCTCGTTTCGCCAATGGCAATCTTCTGGGGGCTTGGCGGATCGCTGTGGCTCTCTTCCAGTGTCTATTCGATGTCGTACACCATTAGTCCTGCCTCTCGTGTTGGTCTTCTGCTTGGGAAAGATCTTGGTAGCGTGCAAGCAGCTGTTTCAACGGTATGGCGTTGTTGTGTTGTTAAATCCTTGCAAGACAAGTCATGAAGTTATTCACCATCTAGGCAGCGGATCTGGAGTTTGTTGTTACGCATCCTCTTTGTTGACAATCGACGACACTACAGCACAATTTTCCAAAGGTACGCCTTCTTCAGCTTTACTGGATACTATTGACGTTCATCTCAGTCGGACGGCAGTTTTTCTCAGCTTGTATCACTGCCTTAGCAACCAGTATTCCACGACTTGACCGCTAATCGCTCCGGTTCCAGATTAAAACTTGCTTTTGGAATGTCTCCACTCACGCTCGCTTCCACAATGGTTTCACTGCGGCTCGCCACAGTTACTTCTTCTGCAAACTACGCAGGCCGCATGATTCTTGCTATGGTTAAGAATAACTTCTTCTTTGCCACCTTCAACACTCTGCTTGCAAGTCGAGTTGAAACCAAATTCTGTCATTATGTCCATTCCGAGGATTACGTCTTGTTCTATATCTGCAACTACTACACTGTACTGGCTATGCAGTATCACCAATACGGAAGTGGGCCATCGTCTCCCCCAACACGTTGACTGTTTGCCCAGTTGCTGTACTGTAGCGTCCACCTGGTTGGATAATATCCGGGCTCTTCCTTTCCACTGCTTCCGGCCGAAGAATTGTCATTGTTGCTGCATCAAGTATCTAGCAGTAAATCTTCGATTTCTTCATTTACATATTGACGAGGCTGCTAGGTGACCATCCACTGGAAGCAACAATCACTGGTGTCTTATGTGGGTCATCAGCTACATACTAGGTCGACGATCGCCTTCCCGTCGGCCCATTTTATTTTTCCGTCGGCTTTGGTTTTCGTGGATGGACACACGCTACGTACTGTGCCCCATCCTTCCACAATTCCAGCATCGTCTTCCTGTTTGCCTAGTTTTGCACGGATTCCCTTTTCGTCATCAATTCCGTCATCTTTTTCGTAATCATTTTCATCTTAATTTCGTCATCCATTCCTTCTGATGGCTCGTCTTCCTCGTGACTTCCTAGAACACGGACGCGAACAGGTCCTTTGACCGATTGCTTCACGGCTTTCAAAATCTAGTGCTTGAGCTAAAGCTTTGTTCAACGTTTGCGGCCGAGCGAGCTTCACTGCCTTTGAGTATCCTTATCAAGCAGGCATCCAGGAATTTTTCCACAGCGGAGACTCTCGCACACATCTTCCGGCACCGTTGGGTACGCACTCTTAACAGACGAACGACGTCAGCTTCATACTTCTGTAGAGTCTCGTTCGACTCTGACAGCGATTTTTCAACTGCGAGCGATATCTTTGCTGCAGATGTTTTATTACCGAAACGCATCTCAATTGATTAAGTAGCGTTTGGTAATTTTGTCGCTCCGTCGAAGGAATAGCTTGGAGTACCCTCAAAGCATCGCCGCGCAGAGCTACTGATAACATGGCTGCTTGGTAGCTTCCGTCCAGGCATATACCGTAGCAGTGGATATCAGCAACGTCAAATAGTCTTCCAGGGAGTCTTTCCGGTCGAATGTTGGCAGGTAGCATTTACTTTGAACCGTCAGATGGGACTTTGTATTTTCTGGGTTCCAACTGACGGTTTTCCGCATTGGTTGAATTTACAGTTTCTTTCGTTTTTCGATATAGCTCAGAATGAATTTGTTCTTCTAGGCACTTCATGCGATGTCCAATTCTTCAATCATTCTAGATTTTCGTCATTCTGTTCATTAGTTCGTGTTTCACATTAAGAGAGATTTTCTATAATTTTTTCTTCCAATTTCTAGAATTTTCTATTTTTTCTCGTCATGTTTTCAATTTTTTCTCAGGTTTGTGTTGTAATTTTCTATATTCTTCTCGTCCATGTTTTCATTTTTTTCTTCCCAGTTTCTAGAATTTTCTGTATTCTTCTCGTCCATGTTTTCAATTTTTTTTAGAACTTTCTCTTCTAAGTTGCGGGGAATTTTCCGTAGTTTCTTTTAGAAGTTCGCCATTACCACCAGACACTTCAACAAATATGTCTCAGGGTATCTTCCCCGCTGCTTTTATTGCTCTTCGTAATCTCCGACTGAAGCTTCGCTTCTTCCACTCGTATCTTTATCCCTTTCTTCTAATTCCTGGTTGAGATCTACCACTTTCAGTTTCCGCTAATTTACAGTATTTCGCTGCCATTGTTTTCTAATTAAACACTATTAGTCCACTAATATATCGCCAATATCCACTTCTGACACCAATTGTACGTTTTTCTGTTCTTAAAACGTTGTCGGGGTTTAGAAAAACACACAGGCGATTTATATTTAATTCACTTACTCTATTAACACAATTACGGGTAATTTAAATTCTATTAAAAACTGCTTATTAACTATATCACTTAACCACTAATGTCTTTATTTATGTAAACGATATTTATATTACATGTACGTAGTTCAATCGCGACCGCACTATCGAACTCGTATCGATTGACTGCCTCCTAGCCAATCCGACGCGCTATTTATACCTGGCGCGAACGTCCAGATTGTTCGAGGCCTTTCTAGAACGTCCTCGAAGATTCTGGAGATTTTTTCTCGAATCTTCGACCCGGTGCTGCCCTCCTGTCATTCGTCGTGTAGTTCTTCTTCCGCTATGCTAGCGCCATCTAGAACGCTATCGGAACGCCAGTTTTCAAAGTTGGCGCTCGTTACAATACGTTTAAATGTCTAGCCTCGAATATCAAACGATAAAAATGTAGTGAGGTTTAGGGATTAGATCGCTTCTTTAAATCCTTTCGATCTATTGTAGGGGGCTAAAATTTTGCTCAGGTCATCACCTTCCAAAATTACCTGATATTTTGTAAACTGGGCGGGAATTAGCGATGTAGTAATGATTCACATGGAAGACATTTTAGCTGTATTCGTCGAACTAATTTATGAATATTCAGGGGATTCTCAATATATGCGATAAACTTAAGAGCTGATTCTTGAGGTTATTTTGATCATAAAAGTTCATATGAAGTATATTTCCAAACTGTTTGGTTTAAAGTATGTTAATATTTAATACATAAATTATGAACTATGACTAACACGCTATAAATATCACAGTTTGATTCTTCAAAACTATTGTGTTGAGAGGCAATTGTTTATTTGTGTTTCAATATTGTCAATTAGTTTGTCAGAGTATTCATTCATTTTTTGCCAGTTTTGTTTTCTAAAATGAATTACACGGATGCTGAGATGTGTGATATGCATTTCGTTTACGGTCTTGCTCAATGGAAATTCGCGTGTGCTGCGGACGTCTTTATGAAGAACGATACCCGAACCGTATCATCCGCATCATTCAATATTTGCCCGTTCTTCACAACGTCTTAGTGAACGGGAAATTTTAAAAAAAGGACGACTGATAACGGGCACCCCATCTACAGTGAGAACTCCACAAGTTGAAGAATGGTACTAAATGAAATTGAGGAACATCCATACTACAGCACCAGAAAAATTGGCGCTTGCTTTAAAGATTAGTCAGGCCACATTTTGGAGAATTATTGAAAGATCAACTGTTGTATCCATATCACATTCAACGGGTGCAAGCACTTTTGCCGGCAGATTTTCCGCAAAGATTGCCTTTTTGGTCAATGGATGCAACACAAAATCGCACAAAATCCTGACTATTTGGCTCAAATATTCTTCACCGACGAGGCTACTTTCTCTAGAAACGCGATTATTTAATTTTTCATAATATTCACATATGGGGCAAAGAAAATCCGCACGAACTAGTGAATGCCCGTCATCGACAATCAATTCTCTGTCAATGGGTGGGCGGAATTGTTGGGATCACTTGATAGGTCCACATTTTTTACCGATGCGTTTAAATGCGGAGGTATATCACAATTTTTTGAAGAGGAGCTACCACTACTGCTAGAAGAAGTTCCGTTGCAATTTAAGATTACGAATGTATTTTATGCATGACGGTGCTCCAGCGCATTTTAGTTTAGTTGCTCGCGAGTTTTTGGACAATACGTATCCAGATTCGGTGGAATAGGACGGGGAGGTCCACAACCGTGGCCCCCTGAATCTCCAGACTTAAATTTTTTGCACTTTTTTCTCTGGGGTCACTTAAAATCATTAGTTTATACGACTCCATTGAAATGTCGATGAACTGAGAAATCGTATTATCGCAGCTTTTTCAAACAATTCGAAATACCCTGGTATTTTTAGAACGGATTCGCAGTCAATGCGACGGAGGATAGAAGCTTGTAATTGCAGTTGGGAGCGTCATTTTCAATAGTTAGTATAAGTTAGTTTTGTTTTACTAATAATTTTGTTAATTTATAGTAAAAACATTAATTATGTTAACTTACCATTAAACATTGTACAACTTTAGAACTAAGCGATTTTGGACATATGTTCTTATGAACTTTAATGATCAAAATAACCCCAGAAATCAGCGCTTACAGTTTGTCGCATATCACCCTGTATAAAACATAAGCAACAACATAAAATATTTAATAAATGTAGGAGTTCTGTAAAATGACTTGCTCCATGTTCAAGTTAGGAAGAAGACATAAATTTTCATTATCATACGCTCTTGAAAAAACAGTTATCCGATGATTATTATATTTCGACGAACAAAGTTAACCATTGATTATTAGGAGAACGTTCATAAAACATTTCAACATAAACAATCTTCTTCTCTAGGCTTTTAAAAATAGACAACAAAAAAGCCGACCTGTTTATAAATATTTCAACTAATTTTCCGTCTTCAGACTTCAGAGACGTTCCGCATTGGAAAGAATTCAACTATGTAGGCACGACCATACAAATGTGCGTCACGAAGAAATTGGAGGACTGCACATGTTTGCAACAGGGCAGCATTAAATTATGGCGTCCAGCCGTGATCGATTTCGTAACCGCCCGATCAGACCAGAGCGATTGTGTATCACCGAATTGGTCAGGGAAACTGTGGATCTTGCCATTATCGATACGGACGAAACCTATTTCGCGAATAGCAAAAACGAAAAGAAGTATGTAGATTAGCTGTTTGTAAGATTAAATTTGTGAACGTTCGCCTCTTTGATGATCTATTTTTACAGGAAAGACATGTTTATAGTGGCTTTGCGGGGAACACGACCAAAACTACATGCAGCAGAACAGTGTTGATAGTCAAGAAACAATGATAAAGCTCCCTGGCATGACTTACAGGTGTAGAAAAGGCTGTTTTTCGGAATACGGAGATCAAGGTGCGACAATAAGGATTATCATTCCCTTAATAGTTATTATATTACGGTGTCCAACTTAAGTGCTGCACTATGATAACTTTGTTATCTTGGAGGTACAGAATCGGTCAAATGGACAAAGTAGTAGTATTTTTTTTATGGCGGTTACACTGTGAACAGACAAACATGAGGTCGCGTTAATTTCGTCAAAATTATTTTTTTTAATGAATACCTGTAATTTTTTGCAATTCAAAAGAAATTCAAACGAACAAAAAACTATTAAAAAATGTTGAAATAAATATTATGAGAATTTATTTTTTGTTGCATAATCGATATACCATGGAAAATTAAAGCGTCAATTGTTTGTACTCATATTATTTATATTGTTGTTGTTAAAGTTACTGTGCGGAAAAAGTACGTTTTTACAATTTTTTCAACCTAACAATGGCATTTACTCATTGGAATGTGTGATATGTTGGAGGTATTTGCTGTTTAATAAAATAGATAGACGCTAAACGTTACATCAGACTCCTGTCCGTGATGTGCCAACCGTGGCCTTTTTTTTTAAAATTTATCGAAATTTAAGAAGCAAAACATTTTATAAAGGAAAAAAAAGATTTATATTTCACAAGAGATAGATTGTGTTGATATTTAGGTAATCAATATCTGTAAGGGATTTGTCCAGAGAATCAGGATTTCGTAGCCAATCCTAAAATTCTGAAAAATAATATAAGTGATGTCTTTATAAGCCTGTTCACATCTCCTTTGGGGATTGCAGAGACGATTTAACTTTTGCTCAATGGTTTATCAATGCTTTTGAAGTAAAATCACCATTTTCTTTTAGACACATTTTATGGAGGATGAATCTAACTTCTAATCGCGGATGTTCAATAAAAGAAATAATCATTACTGGAGTCTGAAAACCTGTTTGTTTATCCTTTATTTCCGAAACACCGATTAGTTTAATGTTTGGTGTGGTATAATGGATCCGATTTGTTGGCTTTTTTTATCGGGTTCTTTACGAGAAAGATATTTGATATGAAGAAATTTTAGAAATTTTCTGAATTAATTTAAATTTGGTAGACAGACAGATTATTTAGTTTAATTAGATTGAGCGCCCGCACATAATCACCGTGAACAAGTGAGTTATTAGAAAGATTATTTGGAAATAGATGGATTGGACAAATGTGCTATTCGTGGCCTGGCGTTACATGACACCCTTAGATTTCTTCTGGGAGCAGTAAAAAATCATTGTACAAACATAGATATACACCGTGGATGAGCTCAGGAAGAATTTCGAACATTGACGACATCGACGTAGGACATTTAGAAGCTACTCCTAATGTTCAGACGATTTATAAGTGTTTGAAAGGGTGTAACTGAACATTTATTTGGTAATTTTCTTGATTTTGTATTTATTTTTATTTGTTTTTTAAATTAAACGCTTTAATGAATGTGACGCTTTAATTTCCAGGGTATATCCATTTCATGCCAACCAATCAAAAG